>RPOG01000102.1:15888-238267 GCA_008086565.1 Thalassoma bifasciatum
ATTGTCGAGTTTAGCGGAGTATAGCAGAATATTAAGGAGTAAAGTGGAGTATAGTGGAGCTTAGTGGAGTATAGTGGAGTATTGTTGAGTATAGTTGAGTATTGTGGAGTATTGTTGAGTATAGCGGAGTATAGTGGACTATTGTGGTGTATTGTTGGGTAAAGCAAACTTAAGTGGAGTATAGCTGAGTGTCATGGAGTATTGTGGAGTATTGTGGAGTATAGTGGAGTATTGTCGAGTATAGTGGAGTAAAGTGGAGTATAGTGGAGTATAGTGGAGTATAGTGGAGTATTGTTGAGTATAGCGGAGTATTGTTGAGTATAGTGGAGTACAGCGGAGAATGGTGGAGTACCGTGGAGTAATGTGAAGTATTGTGGAGTATAGTGGAGTATTGTCGAGTCTAGTGGAGTAAAGTGGAGTATAGTGGAGTATAGTGGAGTATTGTTTAGTATAGCAGAGTATTGTTGAGTATAGTGGAGTATAGCGGAGTAGTGTGGAGTATCGTGGAGTATTGTTTGGTATAGTGGAGTATTGTGGAGTATTGTTGAGTACAGCGCAGTATAGTGGAGTATTGTTGAGTTTAGAGGAGTATTGTTGGGTATAGCGGAGACAAATGGAGTATTGTAAAGTATCGTGGAGTATAGTGGAGTTTTGTCTAGTATAGTAGAGAATTGCGGAGTATAGCAGAGTATTGTGGAGTATTGTGGAGTATTGTTGAGTATAGTGGAGTATAGCAGAGTATAGTGGAGTATAGTGGAGTATTGTTGAGTATAGCGGAGTATTGTTGAGTATAGTTGAGTATTGTGGAGTATTGTTGAGTATAGCGGAGTATAGTGGACTATAGTGGAGTATTGTTGGGTAAAGCAAAGTAAAGTGGAGGATAGCAGAGCATCGTGGAGTATTGTGGAGTATTGTGGAGAATTGTGGAGTATAGTGGTGTATTGTTGAGTATAGTGGAGTAAAGTGGAGTATAGTGGAGTATAGCAGAGTATAGTGGAGTATAGTGGAGAATTGTTGAGTATAGCGGAGTTTTGTTGAGTATAGTGGAGTATTGTGGAGTATTGTTGAGTATAGCGGAGTATAGTGGACTTTAGTGGACAATGTTGGGTAAAGCAAAGTAAAGTGGAGTATAGTGGAGTATTGTGGAGTATTGTGGAGTATCGTGGAGTATAGTGGAGTATTGTCGAGTATAGTGGAGTAAAGTGGAGTATAGTGGAGTATCGTGGAGTATTGTTGAGTATAGCAGTGTATAGTGGAGTATTGTTGAGTATAGCGGAGTATAGTGGTGAATGGCGGAGTATTATTGGGTATAGCGGAGTAAAATGGAGTATTGTGAAGTATCGTGGAGTATAGTGGAGTTTTGTCGAGTATAGTGGAGTATAGCGGAGTATAGTGGTGTATAGTGGAGTATTGTTGAGTATAGCTGAGTATAGTGGTCTATAGCGGAGTATTGTTGGGTATAGCGGAGTAAAATGGAGTATTGTGAAGTATCGTGGAGTATAGTGGAGTTTTGTCGAGTATAGTGGAGTATAGCGGAGTTTAGTGGAGTAAAGTGGAGTATTGTTGGGTATAGCGAAGTATAGCGGAGTATAGTGGAGTATAGCTGAGTATAGCAGAGTATTGTAGAGTATTGTGGAGTATTGTCGAGTTTAGCGGAGTATAGCAGAATATTAAGGAGTAAAGTGGAGTATAGTGGAGTATAGTGGAGTATAGTGGAGTATTGTTGAGTATAGTTGAGTATTGTGGAGTATTGTTGAGTATAGCGGAGAATAGTGGACTATTGTGGTGTATTGTTGGGTAAAGCAAACTTAAGTGGAGTATAGCTGAGTATCATGGAGTATTGTGGAGTATTGTGGAGTATAGTGGAGTATTGTCGAGTATAGTGGAGTAAAGTGGAGTATAGTGGAGCATAGTGGAGTATAGTGGAGTATTGTTGAGTATAGCGGAGTATTGTTGAGTATAGTGGAGTACAGCGGAGTATTGTGGAGTACCGTGGAGTAATGTGAAGTATCGTGGAGTATAGTGGAGTATTGTCGAGTATAGTGGAGTATAGTGGAGTATAGTGGAGTATAGTGGAGTATTGTTGAGTATAGCAGAGTATTGTTGAGTATAGTGGAGTATAGCGGAGTATTGTGGAGTATCGTGGAGTATTGTTGAGTATAGCGGAGTATAGTGGTGTATTGCAGAGTATAGCAGAGTATTGTGGAGTATCGTGGAGTATAGTGAAGTACTGTCGAGTATAGTGGAGTATAGCGGAGTATAGTGGTGTATAGTGGAGTATTGTTGAGTATTGCTGAGTATAGTGGTCTATAGCCGAGTATTGTTGGGTATAGCGGGGTAAAATGGAGTATTGTGAAGTATCGTGGAGTATAGTGGAGTTTTGTCGAGTATCGTGGAGTTTAGCGGAGTATAGTGGAGTATAGTGGAGTATTGTTGGGTATAGGGGAGTATAGCGGAGTATAGTGGAGTATAGCGGAGTTTAGCAGATTATTGTGGAGTATTGTGGAGTATTGTGGAGTTAAGCGGAGTATTGTTGAGTATAGTTGAGTATAGCAGAGTATTGTGGAGTATTGTGGAGTATTGTCGAGTTTAGCAGAGTATAGCAGAATATTAAGGAGTATAGTCGAGTATAGTGGAGTATTGTTGAGTTAAGCGGAGTATTGTTGAGTATAGTGGAGTATAGTGGAGTATTGTTGAGTATAGCAGAGTATTGTTGAGTATAGTTGAGTATTGTGGAGTATTGTTGAGTATAGCGGAGTATAGTGGACTATAGTGGAGTATTGTTGGGTAAAGCAAAGTAAAGTGGAGTATAGCGGAGTATCGTGGAGTATTGTGGAGTATTGTGAAGTATAGTGGAGAATTGTCGAGTATAGTGGAGTAAAGTGGAGTATAGTGGAGTATAGTGGAGTATAGTGGAGTATTGTTGAGTTAAGTGGAGTATTGTTGAGTATAGTGGAGTATAGTGGAGTATTGTTGAGTATAGCAGAGTATTGTTGAGTATAGTTGAGTATTGCGGAGTATTGTTGAGTATAGCGGAGTATAGTGGACTATAGTGGAGTATTGTTGGGTAAAGCAAAGTAAAGTGGAGTATAGCGGAGTATCGTGGAGTATTGTGGAGTATTGTGAAGTATAGTGGAGTATTGTCAAGTATAGTGGAGTAAAGTGGAGTATAGTGGAGTATAGTGGAGTATAGTGGAGTATTGTTGAGTATAGCGGAGTATTGTTGAGTATAGTGGAGTGTAGCGGAGTATTGTGGAGTACCGTTGAGTAATATGGATAATCGTCGAGTATAGTGGAGAATTGTCGAGTATAGTGGAGTAAAGTGGAGTATAGTGGAGTATTGTGGAGTATTGTCGAGTATTGTCGAGTATAGTGGAGTAAAGTGGAGTATAGTGGAGTATAGTGGAGTATTGTTGAGTATAGCGGAGTATTGTTGAGTATAGTGGAGTATAGCAGAGTTTTGTGGAGGATTGTGGAGGATTGTTGGGTATAATGGCTGAATCAGCATTTCAACATAATGAAAGAAGAATCACTATTTTTGACATATCATTTCCATTTACACATGTGAAGCTGACAATTTATATTTAATGCAAAATCTTTTTTTTTTAAGAATACACACACAAAGAGAGAGAGAGAGAGAGAGAAAGAGAGAGAGAGAGAGAGAGAGATTTATACTTTAAAGTTTATAATTGTAATTTTGATTTGTTTCTATTGTACAGAGTTATAGTCTATTTTGTTAATATTTTATTTCTATTTTTTAGCTTATTTAACTAGATGTTAAACTGTGTGTACATTTTTTCATGTCACACCTGCTTTGGCAATGTAAACATACCTTTATCATGTCAATTAAGCTTTTTGAGTTTAATTGAATTGAGAGAGAGAGAGAGATACTGCTGATACTGATTTTTCTGCAAAAGTGCAACGATTTGTCTAATATATTGTCCAGCTGATGTATTGGTCTATCTTTACTTCCTCTTTTCAGGTGACTCACCATAAACTTTAGCATTCAACATTATTTTTTTCATTTTGCTTTTCCGTGTTTGAACCTATCACTTTTGTCTGCCAGCCTGTTGATTGCTGATTATTCTTTAGTGCATTTCAAAACCAAAAGACTTGTCAAACATGAAAATCTTTTACATTAGAATATCTTCAAACCTTAAGAAAAATTAGAAATGAATGAATAAATTTCCCAAAGTTGTGCTTCTTAAAACTGGCTGATCAATCAGAGCTGATTTGATTGGGCATTCACACATATTTAAGCTTCTTGTGAGTCTGTCAAATGGTGTTTACCGGGAAAAGGCATCACTGAAATCAAAAACAAGAAGCATCCTGAGCGAAACGCTGAAAACAAAGTCATGTGAATAAATATGAACTGAATTATAAAGGACTACAATCAAGGATCACAAAAACAGCAGATGATAAATGGTGCACAGATTTACAATGACAGATAGAGAAACATCACTGCTCTCTAATGCTGCCAAGACAGCAACTTGTTCAAAGTGGATTTCTTCAGTTGAGTGAATATTCTGTCTGTTTTCCCTGCTTTTCATTTCCAGGGATTTTTCCAATGGTTACCTTGTGGCAGAGATATTCTCCTGTTATTACCCCCAAGAGTTTCCAGTGCATTCATTTGATAAAGGAACATCACTTTCTGCCAAACAGAGGAACTGGAGCCAGATAGAGAGGGTAAGAGGGAGAATAAATCTGAAAATCTAATGTATAAGGAAGACACGTCTTTTGTTTTGTTCCACATCTAGGTGGGTTACATACATTTCTAAGGCATACAGTGGCATTCAGTATCATTTTATTTTGCTTATGCATGCAAAGAATCTTGAATTATCATTTAAATTGCTTCACTATGTAGTGTGCGACACAAATATTTGAATGATACAGCTCGAATTACTTGCCCCAAAATAAAACCAAACCCAGATCATTGACACAACAGAAATTAAATCAATAATTAATGCTGAATGTCGATTGTGGTGCCATGTTTAACTGCTTGTTCTGGAAAGATTTGATCAAAGAAAGACTTAATATCAATATTGTCTCAGTCTCTGCGGAAGAAGAATCTGCATCTGATTAAAGAGGTCATCAATGGAACCATCCACTGCAAACCAGGAGCGGCTGAGCTGTTGGTGCAGGAGGTATATACCATCCTAACTAACAGGAGGTGAGCTTTTAAAAGGATTTAAAAGGAATGCAGAAAGTAGAAGGAAAGAGATTTTCTTGCTGAAAAGTTCCAATTGGTGCCCTGTTAGAGTAACAACATTTCAACATATCCTTGGCCCTAGCAAAAGAGCCTGAAGATAGCCCTGCAGCTCCCCCTCCCTTTCCAGTTAAACTTTTCATCTTCCAGATTAACTGACTTTTCTCTGCAGTTTACTGCTCAATCACAGGGCACACGAAATATCCTTTTTTTTTTTTAAACCAAAATCACTTTTTCTTTCAATGTGTCAGAAATGAATTTAAAGCTCAAGGTATTCGCTCAACATTTTTTTGAACCTCTAAGGAGTGACTCTAAGGATGCAATTATATTTCAGTCAACAAAATTCTGTCAATGTGACCTCTCTTTAACTCTGGATTGGGTTTGATTTTTCCTCTCTGAAATTACTTTATGCATTTAAAAGTACAGATTGTTGAAGTAGGATTTCTTTCAAGTGATATCTAGCAATTAAATATTAGAAATTTAAACCATTACTGCTCACCCTTGCTGTAAGTGAAGTAGCTTTTGAGGACAAGAGGCTCCCATGATGCATGATAAGTTTTATCCTCCGTCAAGTTTTTACAATCAAAAAAATCGATCAGCATGAATTCTTCTTCTTCCTCACAAAACATTCTCCTCTTAGTTGCTTTTCATGTAGCATATTTTCCATATTCACACACCAAATACAAAAGCACGCATGTCACCATCAATTCAAAGTTAATTGTATCTTGGAGGGAAACATCTTGTCCCATTGTAAAAATGTGACTAAAATATTAATAGTGGCAAAGGCATACAAATTCAGCTGCAAAAAAAGCTTTGTGACATGCAAGATGTGTCAATAAAAAACCTATATAACTTTTAGTTAAAAAGTGAAAGAGTAATCAACTGGGTCATCATGAAGATGTAACAGTTCAGCTGTCTTTGAGATGAACAACATTATGAAGCCTGTGTGACTTGTCTTTTGGCAGCTTAAATCTGTAAACTTCAATGATAATGTTCCAGTCTCAAAATGTGGGCAATTGAAAAACCAATCAAGAGCCTATTAACAAGTCTATGATACACCTGAACCCAACCAAACTATGAATGTGCAATTGAAATGTACTCCTGCCAGCTGCTACAGAGCATGTTTTCATTTTGTGGAAATTAAATTCGAACAAAAAAAATCTAAATAAGTCATGGTTTTAGTCTTTTTTGTGTAGCCGTCTTTGGTTTGAATGTTTTTACACGATCTATCTTAACACAAATTACAATTGACTTCAAAGTACCAAAGGTGTCCAGGGTC
Source organism: Thalassoma bifasciatum (assembly GCA_008086565.1). Taxonomy (NCBI): domain Eukaryota; kingdom Metazoa; phylum Chordata; class Actinopteri; order Labriformes; family Labridae; genus Thalassoma; species Thalassoma bifasciatum. The sequence continues at coordinate 22,374 of RPOG01000102.1, forward strand.
CAGAGTCAGACTTCACTGACAGGGAGATCACCAAGATCTTCTGCCCACACTGGCCCGCTCCACAGCCTCTCAGGCCATCAAAAACAACCTTAGGATGACAGAGATCCTGGCCGAGCCCGACATCACCACAAACCAGAGGAAGGCAGAGGTCATTCTCCACAGACATCTGCAGCACAAAGCTGCAGAGAGGGTCCACAACCAAAGTGAGTCACAAAGGGGTGATGGAGCGTTGGACTGAATATGTTATTTCTGCTTTCTGAATATCTCTTGGATTCTATCATCCCAGAAAATGATCGCAATGTCCTTTATAATGATGTGAGAAATAAACACAAGTCACACAGATTGACGGTCAGATTGACAGATTGCTGTCACACTAAGAGATAGAACTCCCTGTCTTTGTTACCTGATTGAAATAGCTTACATCAGCTCTCCTCTTTAGAGTTTGATGGAATATTGCCAATTTTGTCAATAAGCTTTCCTCTGGTGACAGGACGTTTCAATGTCAAATCCAATCTGGGTTACCTTTCAGCAAAGCCTCCTGTCCCACCCAGCAGTGATGGAAACCATGACAACCAATCATTCAGAGTTTCTATGTCAAGTGAGTGTCAAACCTCATGTTTTCTCTCAGCTTTTAAAAAGTTATATTTTAGTCTGCTGAGGAAGTACGGAAAGGATACGGAAAATGCACAACCAAACAGCTTTCTTTCAGTATTTAGAGAATAAAGTGATTTAACAGATTTAACAAATCTCTGTTTCAATTTGAACTTTTTCAGACTCATGTTTCCCATCAACAAGGAATGGAGCTACTGTTTCCTTCAAAGAGATAGAGGTGGCCCAGCCTGTCAGAAGATCTCTGGTTAACTGATGGAATTTGATGCTTTGAGATTGTACTATGTGTGTGCTTCCTCAGATATGTTGGCATAATTAAAGCAAAGCCTGTCTGATCATTCTGCCACAGGAATATTTTCTTGAGAAAAACAGATGATGCAACTGTTTTACTGTAATGTCAGTGCCTCCCAGTGCCTCCACCCTCCTGTTCATGTTATGTGTGTTTATAACACTAGATAGCAGCATCGAGCCAGTTTTAGATGATACACTGGTGCACTTGAGCTGTTAGGAAAGATTAAAAAATCAGCATGACTGCAACAAAATGAGGAGCCTTAGTGTTGATCTGTTGAACTAAGACGCTACACATGAGGCTCATATCCATCACTGAATGTGCATCCATCTTCTTTCACCAACATGTATTTTGAGACATTGTCATGAGCCACCTGCTAAATGGAAAAAATGCACCTCTGATTATCACTTCAGTTAGCCCTACTGATGTCTCATTTAACTTGAACATGTAGTCATGAAAGCTTTTGTCTGGCCTCGTCTGCATTTTAATGATTAATGTTCCAAATTTCCTCACCCTTCCTTGAACTGAGTTCAGCTGCTGTTTGAACTAAAATGTGTCTCTCGAGTCTACTAAATGTTGTATCTCTGGCCTTGGCACACAAACAATTGTGCCCAAACCCCAAAAAAACTAGCTTTTGATTGTTGTGTGAAATAAAACCACTTTATGTTATAATTACTGCAAATCTCAGTCAATGGTGTCACAAGATTAAAAATCTGCAAATGTACCAGCACCATTTTTTTCTGTTTTTAACTCTTTAGTCATTGCAAGCTGGTTACATGAGAGGGTGCAGCTATGCTTGTGATCTCTTTTACTCAGAGATTCATTAATAGTCCTTTACATCTCAATTCAAAAGGGTTGTAAGAGAAAAGTTTCAGTTCATAAACTAAAATGTGTTTTTGTGTCGTTTTCCAGGAAGCAGATGCACAAAAGGTGATAAAACCAACTAATCTCACCCAAAGGTGTCTGCTTTACTGATACAGCTGTGGATAAACTGTTACAGTCCAGTGGTTTAAAATGAAAATCATCCACACTCAGGGCCGCATTTAGCTCCATTCATGTACAAAAACTAAATGTGGACAGCGTTTTTACTGGGCCAAAGAAGAAAACCATTTTTCCCTGGCCTACATTAATCACACATAAACCAGTATTTTTGGACTCACTGCTACTCTGATACAAATAAACATGCATTATTTTCTGGGACCAAACAAACAAACACTGCAAAACAGAATGAGCTTGCTTTTTTTCCCCCACCTTTTTTTTCTTTTCTTTTTTTTTATTAAAGTCAGGAAAATTATTGTTTCATCCTGGTGTCAATTCCACTCAAACTCAATTAGCTAAAGATCACCCTGTGTTGGCCCAAAATCTCTCAGCACTGATGGATGCTCAGTGTACAGTACAGCTGAGCTGTGAAGCTCGTGAAATACGGATGACAGGATGATAAGTGTTTCTGGCTGACTGCCTGGCTCTTCATGTGGTCCAAGAGCCGCAGCTTTCAATAGAGAGATGGGACAATGCTGTAATGATATGATCTCCTCAACAGACTATTTTACACAATGAGATTTATTGATGCCAAAGTAATATTCTTAAAATGTACTGTCAAATGATAACAGAGGGATCGACAAGAAAAGCTAATAATTGCAAAACTCTCTGGTGGACTTGAAACAAAATGTTGGAACATAATGCTAAACGTTTATGAGAGCAAACGTGGATGTCTGCCAACCTTCAATAAATCTCACGTCCCATCTTTTTCAGTGGCAGTCAATGGCTGGTAAAGCCTCTTTCACTGCCTCCTATAGTGGAGCTGTAAAACCTGACCTCCTTAATCTTTCAGTGTCTTTTGATTTCTCTCAGCTTGACTGGGCGTGAACACACATCAGCACTTAAGACGAGGCACGCTGTCGCCTGTTGATTTCTGCAGGCGCTGGGTGATGAGCATTGGAATTCGGATTTTCTGTCACTGCTCACCTTCGGGAGCACTGGTTCATATTGAAAATCCATTTCATGAGGCATTACAGGTGTCAGTGGCAAATGACACAACGGAGATGCAAAGCTGAAGTGCAGATAATATGAGCTCACAGGCACTCTTTTTATTACACATAGCAAATTATTCCTTCCACACAAAAAAAGGATAACGAAGGTAGGCTGATTTACATTTTTAAAAAAAGCTCTATAAAGGGTTACAGGGTGATGTTTATATTTGTTCTTCATCCACAAACCTCCTCAACAGAACAATATCAAGGGTCTGGTTGCTATAGCAACTAGCAAGCCTATACTGGAGAGCTACCAGGAGACATTAATAAGCTTACTGTGAGCTTCTTTGGCTCCTTCTGTTGGTCATGAGCACAGGCAGTGGCTACATATGCATGGAAACATAAATATAAGTTGGGGCAGCCAATGAATATGATAAGTTTGCAATGACATTTGTGTGAAGAACTCAAACAGTACCCAAGATGCTAATTTGAGATGTCAGGGAACTGATGTTTGAAAACTGAGGATGCCTCAAATGCCCTTAGAAAGTGTTTCACCATCTGCTGATTTTTCCTATCAGCAACTAAGTGCCTACAGTGTGAAGAAAGCTCTTGTGGTGAAGGGATAGAGCAGGAGAGTAAACGCCTTGTCGGAAGCATAGACGAACCCACTGTTAGGAAGGGAGGGTGGGTAATACAGGTCTTTGTAAGCTCAGGATTTCCCCCAGTAAAAAAAGCCCTCCCCCTTTACCCCGGCAGCAATCTCCCACCCCTATTAAGGAAGCCATGCTAAGCTAGTGTGTTGCCATGTTATCCAGGCCAAGGGTGGGGCACTCGGTATGTCTGTACGCTGTCATGCACACACACATTCAAAAGGTCATGTGTGTGTCAGACTCTAATAGTCATTATAGGTTACCATCACCCTGTATCCACTAATGAGCTGCTTTGATTTATTTCCAAATTTACTTCTTGGTTGCAACATATTAGTTGCTAAGATGCTGCTGGCTACTGTATGTCATTTCAAAATCCCAGGAGACAAAGCTAATTAGATACAAAGGTAGCTTTTTTTATGTGCTGCATATAAAGAATACCATTTCAGCAAATATTAAAACATCCATTACACTGAAAACAATTCAAGCTTTAACAAGCATTCATTTCTTTCTTGTTGTTTACAGTCATCCCTTTACTTGAGATTATTGCAAACAAGGCCAAGACCTTATTGGTTTTTCAATTTTAAATGAAGGGGGGATAAACAACATAAATAATAATACATGTGCAAACAAAAATAAATCACAGACATAATCAATCATGCTAAAAACAAGCCTAAGTCAAAACAATGGGCTTATGACTAATTGAGTCTTTCTTGATCAATAATAACTGTCCAGCGAAAAAAAGAAAATGATAACAGATTTAAGATAGACATCTATATCAAAGTGGAAAGAAAGTTAAGCTTCAGTACCTCTGAAAAACAAGGTTATTAAGAAACAATACATGCTGTTGAACTACTTCATAAAACGGGCATTTTTTTTTTTTGCTAGTCCAGCTTCAGTGTCCGTCATAACAACAACAACAACAACAAAACACATAAAATAGTTTTCTTCAGAAGAAAAGAACAGGTCTTGGTCTCACTGCTAAATTTCTCCAGCTGGTGGAGTGTCATTATAGGGAGTTTTGGTCTTAGTGTTGTAAATAGATTGTTCTGGTCACTCACAATAACTGAGAAATAACATCGAGAAATCAAATGGGGAACTGACTGTCTTATTTGACATTGTGACTTATGAACAGGCAAATATATAAAAGTGGGGCTATTTAAAGACTGTATACAGTCCATGCAGACCCTTCAAGAAAAAGTTTTTCACTTATATTTTTCAAATAATTTTGACTGAAGAAAACAAATAGGTTCAACTCACTGAAGAAAACTGTATGTGTAAGCACATATACATAAATACATAAATGTACTGGACCTGTCAGTCAGACAAAGAAAACATCACTCCATTAGCCATACAGCTATTTAAATCCATGCCATGTAAATCTTTTAAATCAAAATTAAAAGGAAGGGAGCCACAAAGTGTTGCGGACACAAGAGGTTCGACCATCTGGTTGTACAATATGCTATAGTAGGCTAATTGAATTATTAACTAAAGATGCTTCATTAAGAGATTAAACATACATAAAGGAGTACATTTTGTCATTAATAAATCATAAAATTAATTCTGAAATGTGAAACTAATGTCTTAACAAAGAGCATGACAGAGACAATGGTGGGATTATTGTGGTACACTTAAAGCAGTGAGACTTCCTCAGATCTGGGTGTTTTTACTGTAGTTTAAAGAGTAAAAGGTGGAGGTCCATTAACATGTTTGAGATCGAAAGCAATCCATCATATGAATGTTACAGTACACTTACACGGCTGCTTTTACACAGCGTTTTAAGAAGCTTAACACTCCCATGGGGAACATTAAAGTTTCATCTGATCCACCTGTCTGATCAATCCTCCATTAATCCATCTGTCTGCTCCTCTGGTCATTTATGAAGGCCATTTATCCCACAGTGGCTTTACATGTGAAGTAATCTTTCAATTATTGGTGAAAGCATGCCCTCCCTCTATTCAGTCTCCTGTTTCCATCATGAGAGATATGTTGTTTCTATTTATTTCACTTTTCATTGAATTGTCCTTATACCATGCATAAGTTGTTGCTATGATAGACTATGCACAATTCTCCAAGTTAGATCAACGTAAACATATTGAGGAATTTGTATAATTCATATCAGATGCATTTCTGAAAGTAAAATTTCAACCCGTAGAAAATAACTACTTTCGCTGATTGCAAATCTTTGAAATGGAAAAAAAACATACATCATACTCATCCTGTATGTCTACATATGATGTGTTTTTTTTGTAAGGAATCCAATGACACCTCCTTGGTGATCCCATAATTGAATCTGTATGACTAACAAGATTAGGAGAATCCCATTTTGAAATCAGATGTCCCCCCCCAATCCCCCTCCCTCATTTAAGAGGAGGCTGAGTTAATGCAGTCGAGTCAGTGCAGAGGGGTGGGGGGGCATGGGCTTTACCATTCTGTGTGAGACTAAGGGGTATTAAGGGTGGGTCTGGAAGGTAGTTTTGACCTATATTTATAGACGCTGCTGTTTTAGTCTGAAAAACAAGATGGTCTCAATTCAAAGCTCAGTCTTTTCTTCATCTATGGAAGAGTTTTGATAAGATGTTTTTTTTAAGCTTGAGCAATTTGATCTGCATCTTCCCCATCACACATGCGCTTTCCTGCCTAGAACAGAGACCACCCTCTGCTCCAGCCAGCCCCCCTACCCACCTCCTCCTTCTCTTCCTCCCACCCCCCTCCTCCTCCTTCTCCACCAGGGACCAAGGAGGTTTTCAGCACTAGCAACGGCAGCTCGCAATGGACAGCACCACAAAGACTCAGTGATCCCTTGCATCGCTGCCGGACGCTTGACAGAAATCACAGCTGACAGGCAATCTCAGCGCTCAGTAGGGACATCTAGAGAAAGTGGAAAAGTGAGAAAGAGAGGAAGACAAGCGCAAGTGCTCTGTGGACTACCCGCTTAAATTTAGCAGGTGTTAAACCTACAATCCAAAAAGGTTTTCTTTGCGTGTTTAGACCAGAATCAACACAATGGAAGAAGACATGGACGAGGGGCAGACCCAGAAAGGTAAAAGAGAGAAAAGAGAAAAAAGAATTCATTGCATGTTTTTGTGGATTTCCTTAAGTAAACCTGGCACGGATGTTTTGTCAGTGTGAGTGGTGCCTCTGCAGAGACAATCCCCCAAATGTTAGCCCTTCCCTTTCTGAATAACAGAGCAGCTGTTTGTGGTAATTCCTTTGTCCATTGAGTGTCAGCACTCCACTAAAGAGTGCACGTCTACATGAGCTGTTTGGGGTAGTTGGAGGGGTGTGAACTGCCTCAGTGAGGGATGCACCGCCTTTGTTCAAGGCTTTCATGCTTGTCGGGATGTCTGAGGGGGAAACACAGAGAGTGGAGAACCAAACCAAGACTGTACACTTAATAATCCAACAGCTTTCAGGCTCTGCTCTTTGTCTAACTAACATCCAGACAGTGTTTTTTGCACCAGTTCTGTGCAACATTCAGTTTGAATTTGATGCAGGAGCAGGGTTTCTTTCATTCACTTAAGAATGGCAGTGTTTGCTTTGTTCAAAGTGGAATTGCTATTTTTATTCTGCACACACCCACCACATTTTCCTTGCATGAATGATTTAGTGGATCGCAGTGAGCCAAAAAAGCAAGATTCAGAGAATGTTTGGAAAAAAAGGGGACTGCAATATTGAGAGTAAAGATGCGATTATTGAATAAGACATGGTCAAATAGTGAGTCATATCATTGTCATGGAAGCAGAACACACCTTTGTCTTGCCCTATGTTAGTTTCACATCATGTGACAAGCGTGGCTTCATATGTTTGTTTCCCCTCTCTGCAACCTGACGCTCCACACAGGCACACACATGAGCTATTGTTGCTATGGTGCTTCTGTGGTCATTAGCTATTCTCACTTCACCCACTACTCCTACTGATGATATTTCAGTTACACAAGAATAGTTCACAGGGCTTGAAATGATGAAGAAGGATGCGAGAAGAATGAAAATAGATTGGGTTCAACAAGAAACCAAAGGGAGGAAAGTTAGAGTGAGCGCAAGAAGAGGAAGAAGAAAGTGACAGTTTTGGGATGGTCTGGGATCCGCGATAGAATACAAAACAGAAAAACAAATTCACACTCTGAAGGGATGGGGTGATTCTGTTTTTTCTTTGCTTAAAAGGGTTTGCAAGATTGCTGCAGGATCCTCTGTGCATGCACTGTTCCCATGACACTGTAATGTTTGACACATGCACCAACAGTTTCACAGATAAGGATGTGTTACTTCTTTGTTGCAGTTACTAGGTGTGTACACCAGCATTTCTGTTCAGAAAGCAAAATCTGTCAGCCTTGGCGACTAACACAAATGCTCATCCAACTGAAAGATGCAGCCATGCAAACTGTGCATGCATTTCTGTATGTCATGCCCATTTATTTGGGTCAACTAAAGCTTGTGTACTTTTATGGAGCAAGTACACTTCATACTGTTAACTCTCATTTAAATATCCAAAAGATTGAAAATATAAAAATAAAGAATTTTAAAAAAGCTCTGGAGAATTATTAGGACCAACCTGTGACAAGGATGTAAAATGGTATCTTTCTTTTTATGTCGATGATGTAAACGTTTTCCCTTCTAACTCAATACCTCCATCATAAGAGGGGCTGAAAGCATAAAACACAAGCAGTGGTCAGAGATATGGGTTCCTATCATTCTAATCAAATCCATTGGGAAATTTATATATAAAAATGTATATAATAGTAACTCAACTTGTTTTTTTCAAGAATGGGCTTCAAATAAGGTATGGCTACCTGAAAAATGAAAAAAAGGTGCTCTCAACTCTATAGCTACTTAAAATAGCTTGCTTCAAAAAGATCACTGCCCAGGAGTTGACTCAAAAACGTAATGAAAATCCCAAAAGGTTTTGTTTCAATTATTTAACTTTTGCTGAGAAACCTCCATACGTTTTGAGGTCACATTTTCTTTTGTGCCTCACAAAATTTCAAGAACATTTGTGGAGCAAAAGTCTAACAGACCCCTACTTAAACTAGGTAAGCATAAAGCAAAGGCCTGACCAAAGCATAAGACACCAGTTCCCCCAATACCACTGGTGTACTAAAATGAAATTCAGAAAAAGCACACAGGACTCATTGATCACCTTACCATGAGGATCTGTCATAAAGCGGCTGACAAGAAAACTGTCAGCTCTTCTCCTGGTTATTGACGAGAACAGATGATAGAAATGATTGTTCAGATGAAGCACAGTGAACATTGAAGCCGTCCTTTCAGGTTTCATTGCATGTCATTGTTATTCAGTGCCTATCATCCTGGAAATATCTGTGTTCGCTGTAAAATCATTTCTCATTTTCAGAAAAAAAGGTTAAATCCCAAGCTAGAGGCCTTGCTCTACTGTCACACAAAATAACCAAGTGAATAGAATAAAACAACAAACTAATTGCTGGTAACAGTTTGAAGACTTGCTGATTTAGCTCATATGGAAAAAAGTAAGATTGCCTCAGAATACAGTCAGAGGTTGTGAAGAACAAAAAAAAACTTACTGCTTCATTAGCTGTTAATAAGAATAATAATTATATCCAATATGATTGTGTATTTTTAACCCTCACTCAAGGAAGGAAGTCCAAATCCATACCTCTAACACAAAGGAGGAGTACATGTCAATGAGTTCACTCACAGCATGCTAAAACCCTTCTGTCTTCCTCTTCTGAAGCAGCAAATCTCAGATTATGAGTCAGATGCACCAGGTGGGCACTGCTCACTTCATTTGTTAGCCAAATGTAGCAGTGCAGTTCTATCAGCAACAGGAAACAAACCAACACCCTGCAGTCCAAAAGAGCTGACTGTCTTAATACAAACACAAAGGCAAAGTAAGCTCTTTGCTTCAGATCCACAAAAGGATGGTTTACACTTCAGGGATAAAACAGAAAAATATTTGGGAGGTGGTTCACAGTGGTGGAGCTGAACGGAAAAACTGAGAAAGAGACACCTGTTAGCGTTTCCTGAGCCAAGATTCTACTCTGTCAGGCGCAGCTTGTCCTTCTGCTTGATCAGTTTTATCAGGGTACCAGGATGGCAAGATGTCATATGAGGATGATTTAATTGGTATTGTGGTCAGTCTGCATGGACCATAGCGTTGATCTTAGCGGACATGGCACTGAAAAGGGTGCACACTAATAAGACTCAGACAGTTTGAACTGTGTTGTTGTGAATGGTTCACAGAGTTCCATGCACTTTACATGTAAAATGTCACATTTGCATTGTGGCTAAGAAACAGTGATTGCATAACAGCTACTTTGGATGCAACAACTGTGGCGACATAGAATTTAGGAAATATTCTATAACAAGCTTTCACACTTTGGGTCAGTGATTATTGGATTTTTACTATTATACAGATTTTACTGCCTTGTAGCAGCAATGTAGCAGATTACCCAAGAAGTATTTTACTTCATATCTTCTGCATTGGTTATCTAGCCTGAAAGTGATCTCATTAAGGAGTTTGTGTCCAATGATGCTGTTTCCAGAGCTCCACCACTCTGACATAATAGCTTCAATCCTGAGTGTCAGCACTCAGTAAGCTCTGGTCATGCTATGCTGCTATGGTACTTTTCTCTCCACATCTCTGCCTTTCTTTCTCATTTGGCCTCATTCACCAATGTTTCCCTGTGAAGGTTTTGGAGTAAAGTCTAATGTTCTCAACCTGCAGAATTACTCACACTTGGCAGTTTAAATTGATGATTGCCATGTCACTATTCGTCTGAAGCTCATGCATCATGTTCCTAATTATAGTCGATGTATGCCCCTTCAATGTGCATATATAGGAATGAGACTGCAGTGGCACAGGCACGCATAGAATTAACACAGAACTGAAAAATAGACAAGCATTTGCAATTATTTCTTATCAACATCTAAAAATGTTGGGATATGTACATGACTTAAAAAACAATAAGATAAATTTAAGATTAAATCTTAACTCATCAGTTCAATGATGCTAAACTTTCAGAGCAGTCTGTGATCAGAGAGGTGATGCTAAAAAGAGCACACATCATATGCAGTGGCATTAAAAGTTTGACCTCAAACCTGGGGAGACAAAGCAGACAGTAACTCAACTGATCATATTTAATAAGAACCAAGAGTGCATCTAATGGATGAGCTGTTACATGTGACAAATTAGAAGAGTATTCTATTCAACATAAATGTTCTATTCAAATATTATTTTAATATGTTGTGGCTGATTTAAAATCTAAAATCTTAAAGTTTAAACCAAAATAGTGTAAAATTCTACACCTAACCCTGCATTCAAATCATGAATCTGTAACTTAATACTAAGTTATGAATGTAATAAAACACATTAACCATCATTAAGTTGTCCCTAACAAAGTAGTACTCAAATGTGCTTCTAGAGATTTCCTCAGAGAAATTAACCCAGAGAAGAAAAACTTGAGTGAATGTCAGATGTAAGTGAGTTTTAGGAAAATATGTCAGCCTATTGTTCTGAAGCCTACCATACCCCGGCCCAGATGAAGTCAGGGAGTTCCACCAATTGTTCTAATGAACTTTGTTGAAGCCACAAGTGGAGAACTTAGGCTTTTTCTTATTAACTTCAGAGGCATTGTTCCTTGGTTTTAATGTCCAAACACCAGAGGACACTTGTTCTTCACATAATGATTCCATCTGAAACATTCTTAGAGGGTTTCTTAATGGTGAGAATTTAAAGTAATCGTTATATTACAGTTTGTGATTCCTGTGTGAATGCCCAGACTATGTGAGGTTAAACAGATACGATGAGCGAGTATCCAAAAATGCAATATTTGATACTCAAAGCCACAGTTAAAGTGCATTTGACTCAAAGACTGGTAAAATCACATGAGGACTGAAAACTTTAGCGGAAGTTTACACCCAAATAAGGTAATGCAACTTTACAGTTTGCTGCCACATTTATTGAAAACAGACATTGAGTGTGGGTGCTGTTGCTCAGAAAGTTAATCCCCACATACCATGGTGCTTGTTGTCACCAATTTTGGCAGTCTGTAAACTCAAGCTTTTTCAAATCTGTTGACTAAAACTGAAAGTAGAAGAAACAGCCCTAGTGTCCCAAGATGGCCTGGATGCTCTCTCTTTGCCTGAGCATTTGACATTTGCCCCACAGTTCCTGGAGTGAACTTGGCTCAGACAAAAGCATCTCTCTCCAGCAGTCACGCAGGCATGTTTGGACTCCTCCATCTCTCAGGGAGGAGAAAGAAAGAAAGAAAGAAAGGAAATCAGCAAGCGGCTGAGCTTGTGGACCGAGCTTGTAACGTCCCGTCTCACCCAGAGGGGGTTATCTGAGTAATGTGTCTCATTCACTATTGTCCCACTGAATTTGTTGACATACAGTAAGTGGGTCATGGCTCTGAAGTACCCGGTCTATTCTCAGATTTTGCGCTGTGGTTGACATGGCAACCATACTGGTTGATTAAACATGCACGGAAGAGATGGGGGCGTGTGGGAGCTGAAAAAACCTGCTTGCTTCAGGGGAAGGGGGGGTGTGTGCACATTAAATGTGGGGAAGCAGTGAGACTTGTATACCCCCATTACTCTCAGACTGACACAGACGCACCATCCCCCCCTCTCAGGGTCTCTCCCTCACCCCTGTCTCTCCCTCTTTTTCAACCTCTCTCTATCCCTCTCTCTCTCTAGTACCAGGCTTTCTGCCAACCTGCCCCCCCCTCCAACACACACATACACACAGAACTCCTGTGGTTACAAGAAACTAATAAGAGCTATTTAAATGTGAAAAAGCGAGTCTGATGAGTTGCCTTGTGGTGTGAGTGAAATCAACATACAGCAGGCACACAATTAGATTATCAGTCTCACCTCTGCCAATGCTGCCTCTAGAATTTTACTTTATTTTAATTTGTTTCACCTCCAGCACAGAAGCTTTCTTAGTGTCTACTTGGCTAGAAATGCACAATACGTAAAGCCAGTAACATCTGTTTTGCATTTCAAACAGAAGCGCTAGAAAAAACACATCAGATGAGGGAAGCATCAAGAAGATAAAACAGTTCACATGGGCCTGTGTCATATTCAAGACTGTTACTGTTCTAATGAGCTATATTCTGCTGACTGTGTAAATAACATCTGTGTGACATTCTATGAAAAGCATTCTTCAGTAATTAAAACTGACAAAGAGAAAAGCCTGTCCCACAAATAAAAGAAATTGAGTCCCAAAAAACAATGGGTAGGAGAAACATGATTTATCTGCCTGTGTACCTCCACTGGCTTTGATCAGTCTTCAAACTAGAGAGGGAGGAAAATAGAAAACAGCTCCGACAATATTACCACACTTTGGCTTGTGAGATTCAGTTATGAGTGAGTCACGACTGTTAGTTGGTAACACAAGGCTTCAGTGGCCAATATCCCATCGTGCACCTCTATGATATCAAATTTTGATTCATTAGTGATGTTCTAATCCTTCAGAAATACAAAAAAGATATTATTTAAATCATGGGGTCGAGCAGCTGACCAGAGAGTGTTGACAACTCTATATATTGTGACTGCTGAGCTGTGCAACCACTACCACTGCTTTGTTCAGTTTCTGTCTTTAAATCCTTAAAAAGTGTTTTATTTTTCAGGGGAATCTTTTTTTTTCATTGGATAGGACAGGGAACATGGGGAGAAGAGAGTAAGGGAGGGGGTATGGAGCAGGTGGCCATGTTTGGGGGTCAAAATATCTACCACTGTAAGCTCCTCTTAGTTTCATCCCATTTTAACTAGATTTCACTGTTTTATCTTATTGTTGTTGTTCTTGTTGCTGTCACATAACCTGCTGTCTTGGGTAAAGAAAAGTTGCTACATAAATAAATTTGACCGTTAATGCACACTGTCGCCCATACATTTGGAATAAACTATGTTTATTCCGCTTCTCATGAAATTATTGTGACAATGTGTTTTATTCTTGATGGATAAAGAGTATATCTTCCTATAAGTCTATTTGTCAATCTCTCCCAAACATATCACAGTTAAAATTAAAACATAAATCATCTTTAAAAATCATAATCATTTCATGAGATTGACGTTGAAAATATTTAATTCCAGCTTTATGGCTTGACAGTGTAGTTTCTTTCTCTCAGTTAAAAAAAAATTGAGTACTGTTTTTGACTGATTAATTTGTGTATGCAAAAGCAGATAAAAGACCACCAATGATGCATATGTCTCAGAAGACAAAATAAGTTTCTGAACCATTGAAGTTGAAATACAATTTTGGATGTATTGGGAAAGTGGGAATATTGGTTAATTTCACAAGCCACTACGCATAGAATAAAACAAATGTTTGAACTATTTTGGATGAATGCAAATCATGGTTTCCTTTTTATCATGATGAAGTCCTCTTAATTAATCACTGGAGTAATATATTGACAAGATCCTGCTGACAGATCGCAAGAGCATAATTACTTTGCATCAGTCTACCAGAAAACAAGTAAAACACAAAGTGTAGACAACAACCCTAATCAAATGGAAAACAATTCTTAAAAATTATTTATTTTTATTCAAGAGATTTAAAATATCAAACAACAAAGGTTTAAAGTTCTTTCTTGATGACTCTGTCTGTATACCGGACGTCCCAGTCATGTTTACTTTGAATGACGTCTTCTACCTCTCAGCATTATGTTCATGTTAGTGCTGACTGGGGCAGTAAGAGTCTGAGTGTGTGAGAGTGTTTGTGTTCCTTTTGCCTGTCCGATATGACACTGACAGATGGAGGAGAAGTAGGAGGTGGGAGGGGCCTTGGGAGGGGGTCATCCTTTCCCTTTGTATTAGTGAGACGCCTTCTGTTGAATTGACTGCAGTGTTTGGGGTCATGTGGGGCTTTTTTTTTCAAACACAGGGGTTTTTTGTGTGGGTGAACATAATAACTAGCACCCCATCATTTCATCCTTGTTCCTGATTCATACAGCTAACCCTTGTGTTGCAGGATTTTGAAATTTTGCAAGTAAGATTAATTTTGTGAAAACAGTTTGGTGGACACCTTTTTTGTTATCTCTCTCTGAGAAACACAAATAAGTATGAAGAACTCCAAGTATACTATTACATCAAAATGATGCAACATTTTGGCAGGGGGGAATCCTTCAGGCTGTAAAGTATCTACTGGTTGAAGCTATCCTGAGTGGCTTCGATAGCAGCTATAACACAGAGAAGGAATGATACTATATTTGCAGCATATCTCATTTACCTGCAGGAAGTCAGGTGTACAGCTCTTAAATTTCTCTCATGCTATGCTGCAGGTGCTTGCAAGGCTGTTTTTTAACGTGTATGGTGTGTTTACGAAGCTCCAACTGTTAGCCATGCTATTGGCTACAGCTGGAGGCAATGAGCTTGTGCAGTAGCTGACGCTGAGCCATAGAAGAGGAGCCCAGTTTGGATGTAGCAGGTAAACAAATAAAAAAAAACCTATTCAAAATTCCTGCATACCCTGCCTTTAAAATTTAGTAATTAATCTGGAAGCAAGCAGAGTAAAGCAGATGATGTGAAACATTTTAGTGCGATATCAACTCAAGAGATGAGAAACCAGATTGTTGTAATGACACAAATATTCATATAATGTGCCCTGTGGAACAAACTACAATGGCACTGACAGAAGGAGTTGAAGAAAGAATACTGCTACAATGGATGTGCCATGTTGCTAGGCAGCCAGCAACAATGAGTGTGACAGCCACCCTGTTCATCCTCGAGTCACATATGACAGCAAGAGAATTTGTGAGATTCAGACATGAGTGGACTCACATATGCAGTAGTGTAGGCTGAGCTTAAGGCAATTTTAGTAAATATTCGTCCCTCCTGTGAGCAAAACCGTGATCTAATACAATCCCAGTTATCAGAACAGATTTTGTCTCCTGACTGCTTGAGCGATACAAAGTACAGCACACGAATGAATGTGTGTATGATTTCTTATGAAAATCACCTTAAGCAAAGTCAATTAAGCCGGTTTCCTAACTTGACTTCAAGCTGGTTTGTACTTCAGAAGACAAGCGGTACTACACCTGTGAGAAAAGATCAATTCGGCAGGCGATCTTTCATTTTCATTCCAGGTAATGTTGGACTAAGCAAAACGCATGAATAATGAATGCCAAAGGCTTGTGCTCTGCTGCACTGTGCCACTTCTAAATTATGGATCAAGCATCCAGTAGCTTTTCGAGTCAGTTTCACACCACCACTTTCCATTTTTCACCAGCTCCATCTGCGAGTCAGTTAAGATCAATGAGGAGTTATAGAGAGGAAATGAGAGGATGTGCTAGAATGGGGCAGGGCTTGGAAATGAATTAGAGTTACTCTGATCCCAAAATCTATAAAGCAATCTTGGCATAGTTGAGTCACGATCTAAAGATACCCTTAAAAAAGATCTAACTCAACAGAGATATGTTTACATTCACATCACCCTTAACCTTATCCATATATATATATATATATATATATATATATATATATATATATATATATATATAATTCTAGTTTAATTTAACAAAAAATAAAAATCATTTATGCAGCAGTTTCAAACCCACTCTTGCCCTTTCCTAATACATCCCTTTTTACTAAGTGGACATCCTCCATCTAGAAAATTAAAAGCACACAATCAATAAAACATCACTCCACTTACAACCACTCTCTAATGCTCCCTTTATTCCCTGTAACTTCCTCCCTAACTGTTTCCATGGAAACAACACTTTCTCTCAGTCATGTCACATTGACGTTATGCTTATTTATTTATTTATTTTTTTCAGTAGCTCATGATGTATCATAATGAAAACCACCTGCCGGCTCTGTTACCCCGCTCTGCAATAAGCAGCCGTGACACCAGACTATTGATTTGTTGTGTAAATGTGCTTAAAGTTGACAGCTAGATGCAGGCTTCAGTTGGTTTAACTTGTGTGCAGAAATGTGAATAATGAAGAGGAAGTGAACACTGATTAAGCCTGGGTATAAACAATTCATTTAACTTTTTGTCCCCCTCTGTTGTCAGGCCAACAACGACAGATTTTTACCAGCCAGCTAAGAAAATGTAAAATGGCAGGTTACCTCGAATGAAAAAAACAACTTGTGCTAATTGATAAAGTAAAACTGTTACCATTCTAGGTGATAAAGATATAAAATACAAAAACTAGAAGAAACCAATTTCATTGTATAGTTTTTTTTTCCGAGTATCACTGATACTCTCACACTTGCTTCAGTGAACCCACTGACCAAGGGTAAGGGAGAAAATGTGATTACTCTTACTTATCCTGTCAGGAACACCATTGCTTCAATAAATCCTGTCGCTGCCTGCTTCCTGAAACGATAAGGTGCAGATAATGAGGCTGATGGAAGAGTTGGTGACACACAAACTGATAAAGCTCTGTTGCTATACTGTATTGTTTGATTCCAGCTAAAATACCAAATGTAAATATAGTTAAAATTATGTCTTGTGATGAGTTTTCAGAGAATGCTTCACAGTTGAGCAGATGAGTCAAGTTTAGGTGCAGTGGAACCTAAAATGATAATATGGACAAATTGTCAAAAGGGTCCCTATCTCTTTTTTTCTAGATAAACCACTTTATCCATTGGAGTAACTTGCACAGTTTAAGTCCCATCCAAATCTATCCAAAAGGCTGCATCGCTCAGACAATAGGAAAAGGGAATACCCAGCCATTTGAACCCAGTGAAAGTTAATGGCTCATACCAAACTGAGTGTGAATTGGTGTGAAACCACTCAGCAGTGGGCGTCAGATGGCACCGTCAGTACCTGTTGGTCTAAAAGGCACCAAAGGTGAGATGTTTTTTTGAATTTGATTCCCTTATCCTCTGTAATCTCCCCTCTGGGACTAGAGAGTGGGCATATTTTGTAAATACCAAAGCATAGACAATATAGGAATGTCAAGAGACAGCTACCAGTTGAACCCTTGGATACCCACCTACAGCCTGTTTTCTTTAAATGGCCAGCTCCCAGTCCTAACAGCATTAACCCTTTCGTTTGAAATACCAATCAGAAAATAATTTGGACTTGTATTGAACAGAAGATATGCTTTCCAGATTTATTTGTACAGAAGAACAGTGGATAGGGAACAACAGGAAACTTGTCAAGGTTCGGATATAACTGATAGCTGCACTTGACCCAGGCACAAAAAACTACAAAGGTTGAAGAGAAATTCCTTGACCATAAGCATGCATTCTCAGCTTCCCTGGACAGAAATAAGATATCAAGAGTTCTTTAGTGTAACACTGGATTATTTTGGTGAGGGTGCTGAAAATCCAGACAAGTCTGGATGAGGGTCTGTGCTGCACTGTGCGTCTAAGCGTACAGCACAGCCCAGCAGGCAGACCAGCTACTTGGTATTCCACTCAGGTTTGGATCAGAGTCAGAAGCAGAGAGTTGAGGAAATGTGCAAGATGGAGGAGGGGATATTTGTTCCGGCTCCTGCTTTGTAATGTAGGTGAAGACAATAAGATAACCATAAAAGAGATGGTGCTCAAAACATCTGTGATGAACAATGATGGGATCTTTTATCATTCCCACAACAGACGGTGAAATCCCACCAAGCGATTGCAGGGTCTCTTTTCAGAAAGACGGCGGGAGAGTGAGTGCTGATGAAATAAATAATGGGCCATGATAGTGCTGGTATAGATTGAAGGGAAGAATTTTTATTTTTCTGAGGATGTAGTCACACTGATGCATTTATGTTTGCACTGATTTGGTAGCACATTTTGTAATAACCTCTTCTTTGTCATCAGTAACAGAGGATTGTCTGTGCTTTGAGGCAAATGTGTGGGTATGATCAAAATAACTGACTGAAGACCTCACAGAGTGTGGGGCTTGTTCAGTGTATTCAAAGAAATAAACTTCATTTCAATTGGTGTTGTCGTCCTAATTCATGTGAGGTGTAATACCTCAAAAGACACGGTTACACAAGCATGACGATGAGTCTCATAAATCCAAAGGATGCATTCACAGACTCAGCAACCATGAGTGCAATATGTGCAACAGTACATTGAAGTTGGAGCTGAGCAGTGATTAGTCACCTGAGGGGCCTCTGGGAACAGCACGGCAGGCAATGAGGAATGGGGTTAAGGGTTAGGATTAGTATGTAGAGCTCAGGCAGAGTTTTTTGTCTTGAATAAAATATCAAAGTCCTCCATTAAGTGACACAGCAAAACAGCTGTACAAACCAAGAGCATAAGGAAAACTTGTGACAAAATCTTTGACTGTCTTTTTCTGTTTTTCTGTGTGTCTTTTAGGATGCCTTGAATGCTGCATCAAATGCTTGGGTGGAATCCCATACCCCTCTTTGATAGCCACTATCTTGCTGTATGCTGGCGTGGCCCTGTTCTGCGGCTGCGGACATGAGGCCCTGTCTGGTACCGTCACCATCCTCCAGAATTACTTTGAGGTGGTACGAAGCCCTGTTGATGCGCTGGATGTCTTTACCATGTGAGTAGAAACACTTTATGCTGGACTTAACTATTGACTAGCCAGAGATAATATTCCTGACTATAAAAATAACTTGAATACTTACTGAAGACTAGAGTTCAAGAGTAAACTATGCTAATGTTTTAAGCTATTCTGATATTTTATTCTGTGTATCTTTTTTTTCAGGATTGACATTATCAAGTATGTGATCTATGGAATTGCTTCAGCTTTTTTCGTCTATGGGATCCTGCTGATGGTGGAGGGCTTCTTTACTAGTGGCGCAATCAAAGACCTTTATGGAGACTTTAAGATCACCACTTGTGGACGGTGTGTCAGCGCTTGGGTAGGACCATCTTTTAAACACATATAAACTTGAGCTTTGAGGTCAGGTTACATACGTTTCAGTTGCATTTTCAGACCATGTTTCGAATAATACTCCAATGTTACCAGGCTCTTGCAAGTAAATTCTAATTATAGGAAACCATACCAAAGTCTTAAACACTGTCAGGAAACACGCTGTGATCCCATGAGCTGCTGTTGTCAGCTGCTGTTAAAAAGTCTGTGGAATACATTTTCTTATTATACCTTCTGCTTTAGAGAGCACTTTATGGAGGAAACTCTGTCCCACACATGTCCACCTAAAGTCTTCCATTCAAACAGACTTTCACTGAAAGTTAGTCACATGAGCCAGGAACTGCTGACACCTTCAGTCAAAAATCCAGTGCTGCACGTCAGAGCTATTGTATGACATAGCATATATAATTAAAATAGTCAAAAACACATTGTTTAGCCCTTGTAAGCACCTGTCATTACTGCAAAATCCAGGCCTGCGTTTTTGCTCTATTCTCATGTGGTAACCTTGCAGTCTGAGTATTAAGTTGACCCCAGGGGTGCTACCTTAAAGGTTAAGAAGGTTAAGGTTTCTTTTGTGGAACTTCTATTCAAGCAGCTATGATCTACTCTTTGTGTCCATCATGTATTCTAAATTTCTACCAGAATACGATGAAAGGAGTAATACTCATTGCAACCTTTTGTTGGTGTAACTCTCTCAGGGTCAGGATCAAATATTGGCGATCAAAGTGCACAGTGAAAGCCTTGTTGAAATTACCTAAATTAAAATACCATAACAGAAACAAACAAAAAAGAAGCAGCCTGACAGAGCAGTAAAGAGAGAAAGAGTCTGCAGCAATCCCGACAAAATCACCTCTGAGATATAATTGCAAAGCAAATTTGTTGCTCCATTGGGAGGCAAAGGAAATGAGCTATGTCGTGGTACATGTGGTCATCAGGGTCATTCCATTTAAGCGTGTCTAATCTTGTGCCCATGGAAATATAACTAAAATGAGACTGGTTGGCAGAAATGGGCAAGTGCTGGCTGGGGGGCACCAAGAAACCCAAAAAGAGAACAAATTCACACCATGTAATTTATTCATCTCAAGACCCAGTGCCCCTATGAAATGCCCTGGAACAAACCACAAAACCAAGCTACAGTACTATCAGGGAACAGACAACAGCAGTGTAATTAGTGTTAATTTAACTTGAAAATAAAGAAAGCTTGCAGATGTGGATGGAAAAATATTCTTCAAGCTCGGTGTCCGGAGCTGGTTCACCACTGGTGGGGTAGATTCTGTGACCAGAGCGACTTTCTTGAAAGGATTATATTGATGGCTACAGGAAACAAAAAGCCAAACTACAGATATGAGCTGGGCTGAGGTAGTTCCTTGAAAAAGAAAAACAAACAGACAGAAATTTAAAAGGAACACACCTGGAAACATACAAATGACCACTGAAGAGAAAGCTGAAACTATGACTTCATGATCCAAAGATTCAATCATATTTCTTCCCCCATGAAGTAAAGTTGTCACCACTATATTTGATCTGTGTTTCTCTGGTGCCATTTCAGTTCATCATGCTGACATACATCTTCATGCTGGCTTGGCTTGGGGTGACTGCTTTTACCTCCCTCCCAGTCTTCATCTATTTCAACATCTGGAACATTTGCCAAAATGCTACCGTGCTGGAGGGGGCCTCGCTCTGCTTGGACCCACGCCAATATGGTGAGGATGAATGTTCTGTCTCCATTTCTTCACCCACCACTGATCAGATCTCACCTTCTCAGACCTCTAGTGCCCTTATCTTGATGAACACTTCAAGTATCTGTGCTGAAGGGCTGTTTTATCTTCACTCCTCGGAGAGGTTGTGCTCCTGTTTAGCATCTATGAATATCTACTCTGAAAATTCGGAGTTCTGAGGATTTAGCCTATGAACAATGATTATTACAAGTGTCAAGGATATTGCAATACAAACCCACTATTGCTCATGAAACGAGTCTTGTAAGCTGTAATGATCCAGAATAATGTAATAGTAAGACAGGATAAAGGTCCATCTTGTTAGTCGCTTATATGGCTGTCTCATTATTGTTAATTAGTGCCACCTCTTTCAGTCCATTGGCCTCCAGCAGATACCAATACTAATGCTCTCTGTGTCAACAACCATTCCTGCTACCAGCTACCAACATGATATGAAGAGTGCCTTTTCTTTGCCAGTGTGTGAACACACCACCTCTGATGTGATTTATCAATAAGGCTTTTCATTTTAGGAATTCTGCCAATTGCTGAAGCAAAGACAGTCTGTGCTGGATCAGAGAAGTTCTACAAGATGTGTGACTCTAATGAGGTGAGGTGCAGACTAAAGAAAACAGGGGTGGGGACTGGGCAACAGAAATATTTTTGCTGTTATATAATTTGGATAGGCTCAAATAAGTTAAAGCTCCTGTGAAGAACTTTCAGCCACAATAGATTTTTGTGAACACCTTCGGTCAAAGTAGGGTCTTATTGTTCATCGATTATTTCATCTTGTACATGATGCTTCCGTGATGCTTTATTTTAGCAATCACATGTATGACTAATTGGTCACTGATGCCTAGTGGTTTCTAAAATTGAAAATGCTTGTCACGTGGATGATCCCGTCTATTCTTGTAGATCATATGGAGTAATTAAAATTGATTCTAAATGGCAAAAAAATCAACACTTAACACACAAAAACACATAAATGGATTCTAAATTTTTTCCAATGTATAAAATATCAAGGGTAAACATAAAGTGGAACAGTCTAACCAGTTCCTTTTTTCCATATTTATAATACTGGGTGAAGCATCATTTGAGTAGAGAACTTTCTACAAGATGAGATTTTATTCAAAATTGTCCCTTTATGTCTGGAGTTGTTGAAAAATGCATGTTTTTTTATTTTTGTTTTTGTATTTTTTGTGCTACAGCTGGACATGACTTTCCACCTGTTCATCTGTGCCCTTGCTGGAGCAGGAGCAGCTGTCATTGCTATGGTGAGACACTGATAAAATCATTACATTTCTCTTAAATACAAGTAAAAAAAAATAGAAAAGATAAAATGAAAAATGGTAAAAAAAATTATCTTTTTCTGGGGCATTTGCGATGAAGATATCAGCTGGAAATCTATGAAGCCAATGCAACATTTGATTCTCTTCACAGTGGATTGTTTCCTTCACTCCTGCAGGGTTAGGGACGCCATGTATGAGAATAGAGACAATCGTGGGGGGGGGGGGGGACGGTTGAGTTGGAGAAACAGCTTTCTTATTTTGGCTGCTTTATAACGAGCCTGTGTTGTGTTTGCCAGGGAGAGAATAGCTGGAGTTGAGGAGAGAAGGCATTTTGGTGCAGTGAAAAAGACAGCATTTGCTTCCCTCCCTCTCTCAGAGGCGCCAGGCATGTCATGTCGTTGTCATGGAAACAAGCAGAAGAAAGGCTCCCGAATGTTGCAAACATCACTCAGTAAATCGTGAGAAGCCATTTTCTGGGAAATAGAAAGTGTTTCCTTCTCAGGGATGATGCTGCAATTCTGAAGAGGACATACATGTTCTATTTCAAGCAGACAGCTGTAAAAAATTGTCACAACTGTTTCCCACTGATGCTCAAGAAAATGAGCTGCGTGCAAAGAGCTCAAAGAGCTGGAAACCTCTGAAGGGTTTCAGTAACATCAGATTAAAGCTGTAAACCTCAGAAGAGGAAGCTGTACACACGAAATAATAGTATTCATTTTTAAGATCAAGCTATGAAACAGTTCTCTGGTAGAAAATGAAAAGCTGCATTACAACTTCAGTTTTAACAGCACAATATAGCAGTTACACTCTCTGCTGTCATGGTAACACAGGTGCAAATTCCAGCACTTTGCTACCACCTAGTGGGCAATCTGGAAAACATCTCTTCATTGAAAGTCCACTAAAACAAGACTTCTAGGCTTGTTATTGCTTCCAAAATTGACATGAAAGTTCATTTAGTGAGTTGAATCCAAGGAAAACCACATCAACTTCATAATTCAAAGAAAAAAAACTTTCCCAATTAGTCTTTTCTGTGTGATAAGTGAGTTCTTTTCAAATTTTAAGCAACTATTTTTCACAAAACATAAACAAAAGAGAAAAAAGAGCAAGATAACTCAAAGTTAGATTCTTGGTTAAAAAACAATAAAACAATGATTTAACACTGGTACCACACGTCATAATTTTCTCCCTCTCATAGATTCACTACTTGATGGTTCTCTCAGCCAACTGGGCCTACGTGAAGGACGCATGTCGAATGCAGAAGTATGAGGACATAAAGTCAAAGGAGGAGCAGGAGCTTCACGACATACACTCCACCCGCTCCAAGGAGCGTCTCAACGCTTACACATAAAGTCCAGCTTGAGGCCTGGCCCTGCCACTCCGGCCTCTCTCCCTCTCTCTCTCTTCTGTCTTTCTATCTGTTTCTCTCTACCATCCCCTCCCGAGGGGGGGCGGATGGCGCCTAGGGCCCTCGCCACTGCTGATGTCACTGGTGCGTCATATGACAATGTGGTCTGGGGAGGGAAACGCCACACAAGCCTCCTCAGTCACAAACAGCATTTCAAATGAAAAAAAGCCCCTTTACCTCTCTCATGGATGGTGTTATGATTATCATTATGGCAGTTTTATTATTCTTGATACAAGTTGTTTAATGCTGATAGTAGTTTGAGTGTAGTTTGTAGAATAAGACGTAGCAGTAGTATTTTAGCTTTTTTTTTTTACTTTGAATGATTTGTGTTAAATTGTTTAATTTTCTTAAATTTCTATTTGATGCTAAGTGTCATTTTGCTCTCATGCATAATTTATTTTTGCTGATTTCTGAGGAGGTCAACAGGGGTTTTAAAGGGTTTTCAAGCACATCTCTCATGTTGTGTGTCTGGAGATTTCATGTTTAAGAACTGTGTACTGTATGTGAACGGGTGGTGAAAATATTACAAATATCTTAATGCAACCACAAAGCATTGTACGCCTTTGTTATACTAGTGTTCCCAGGGATTAACAAGCTCTTTAGATGAAAGAAATGAATCTGTTTTTCTATTTGAAGTTCTACAATGGCAACATGATGATGCAGACCAAATGATTAAAGTAGACTAATATTTGCTAGATGTGCCAAGCCTGTAAAACAGGAAACAATGATTTTGATAGATGTCAAAGAGGGGATTCGACTATCAAAGATAAACTTTGGGGTATTTTATGATAACATTGCCAATTTAATGTATTTCAGGACTGTGAAAGTTTCCATTCTCTTTGAATCACAAGCTACAAAGCACATGCAAACAAGCTTTCATAACCCCTTTTTTTAATTTCCTAACTTTTTAAATACTGTAACTCCTGTTTTTGCAGAACTCTGCGCTGTATATACTGATATATAAAAACATACCTTTATGTTAGGCGCTGACATTTACACAAGAAGAGAACACTGTGGGTCAGTCAGTATCAACCCAAAGGAAACCTTGGTGATAAAACTTGTTGGTGTAATGGCACTGCTGGGTGGATTTATCAGATGTGAGAAACGTGTGTGTCACAGTAATTTTGTCCATGATGGTAACTGTATTGCTAACACATCCCCATACCACGTGACTAAAACATCAGCCTGTCAGTTCATTGCCTGGCTTTTTTTTTTTTGTCAGTGTCCCTCAAAGCTAGTTTCATGCACTTATTTGACCATTTCTGTGCTCTTTCTAGATGTAAGCTCATTGGTGTTCAACTCAAAGTTGGATAACTGTAATGTTAGTAAAGACTGTGAATTTAGATGTTTTTCGTGGCATGGACATGCATTAATATAGTCTTATTGACTCAAAAGTTCTGTTATTTCACCCCTCTCATTTTTACACATCTGATCATCTTGCTGGATCATTCCTTTGTTTATATGTGCAGTAACCTCCCACTCTTATCGCGTTACGCTACTGAAACTAGACTGTAGTCTTTGAGTTGTGTCTGTTTAGTTTGTGATGAGCTCTCAACCATGTCTTAAAACTAATACTTGTACCGACATTGCTTACTCTGTAATGACCTAAGAAAAAATGCTTTCAGCTTTCTCCTCGTATTAGTCTTTTGTACTTTCACTACAAATGCTTAGTAGCAGGCTTTAAATTGAATCTGTTTTGTACATCCATGTGCCAACAGCTTGAAGTGGCTTATTTGACCTGTATGATCAAATTTGCTTGCATCAATAAAATTCACTTGTGTACTTGTTAATAAATATTCCATGTGTCTGGTGTCCATTTTATTCTGAGATTTAAGGAAAATTATTCAGTGGTGTTTTATGATATGAAGCAATATCAAATATCAGGTAAATTGTATTTTATCTGGTAATTTAGCAGGATTACTGTTGAGACAAGAGAAGTAAGGGTGTCAGTATTCATCACTGATGAGCTCATTCCACTAGGTGGCTCTCTTTCTCACTGATAACTTAAAGCTATGGGTTGCAGTGAACTCTGCATGAATAAAATTATAAATCGTAGAATAATTATTTGTATAGGTAAATTTTGGCACACTGTCACTTTAAAATTAAACAAATCTAAGCAAGTTCAAATTAACCCCACATTCATGTGTTTTTATGTAATGTTTTTTTTTTTGAAGCAAGTCAGAAAACCTAGAAGGAATAGAGATAAAATAATAAGAATGTGGTATTCAAAATAAAACTCAGAACATATATTGTCAGTTTTTTCACCCTTAAAAAAGGTTGTGTTTTTCACCATTATGTGTGTGTCGTCCATGCTGCAATTTCTAAAAAGATGAGTGCTTTCAGTGACATGTTGATAAAAAATAAGGCTCAAGGGTAAAAAAAGACAAATGAAGCAACAGCAAATCAGGCCCATGCTTTACCGGAGTGTGCTCAAAAATCTGACCGATTGGTTGAGTTTGCCCCCACTATCCCAAACCACTGTTCCACCAGTCAGGTAATAAATCACATCCAAGATTAAACCTCGCACCCTCGTGCTAGACAGAGAGTGCTCACACATCTGTCATACAGTTTCCCCCTCAAAAAAAACATGTAATATAAAACTTTCCTGGAGGGTAGAACACATTTAAATATTTTGAAGGCAGCATTATAAAATTAACTTTTTAAAAAGATTTTAAGCATATATTTGAAGGCCTTTAACTCACAATAATGTTTTAACAAAGAGTTTTTTGTTCCTTCATTGTTCTGTAATTTCATTTAATGTTGTATGATTTCATTTACATATTTTTTATTAAAAATGTGCTTACTTGCAATAAATCATCAAACAATTTGTACAAATAAAAAGGAGACCTAACAGTGCACAACAAATCAGGGCTGGTCCTGGCACTTCATAGTTGAATATCTTTTTTAAATAAGTTCAATTATGTGTCAACCCAGCACTTCAACAGGGTATGAACATTCAGGAAAACCTGAGTGCTAAATTTAAAAAGCTACTGTGCAGTTGGTACCTGAGCTAATTATAAGGTGTGGCTGGGTCACATGAGAGGAAACCTCTTCAGAATGATTAGCAAAACATCCAAACGACAAGGCCTGGCTTGTGTGACCCTGTCAAAGTCAAGGAAATCCTCCACTAATCCACCACCCCCCACCCCCACACAGTCAATCTGACAGGTCACCTGGACTGTAATTAGATCCTCAGTCAGTGTACTGGTGTCGCTTATGGACTTTGAAAGATCTTTGTCATTACACTCTATCTGTTTGTTCTTTTTTTTTAAAGAGGAATCATTCTCTCGAGTTCTAAATGAATCTGGATGTATTTGTTCCTGATATCTTCTCAATGTGAGAGCTGCGGGTGCATTCAGTGAAATCATGCGTCGACTTCTCTGTGTGCATATACTCGTATGCTGCCTCGGCATGGCTCATCCCTTCTGCCCATCTCAATGTACCTGTGTCTTCCATGGACGAACGGATGGAACCGGAAGCAGGTAACTTGACTTTTTGATTTGGAAGAAATAAGATGTGCTGAAACGTGGGAGTAGGGTTTGCTAGTCCAATAAACCTCTTGGCCAAATCGTATGCAGTGCTTGGATGTACAACATTGCTATCTATTCAGGTCAGGGCAGTACTGACTTAAAACAACTTTTTAAAAATGGAGTTTCAGTATATGCAAAGGAAACTTTCACCTTCTAATCTTGATGAGCAATAATCTGCTTGACACAGATATTTTATTTCATGTGTAAATGTTGAAGAAAAGCACCGTTATCACAAAGGTAGTGAAAAAATATCTGCTTTGAAATGTCAAGTGAAGTTAAGAATAAGAGCACAAGAGTAAAATTATATAGCCTTGTCTGACGTGTATTGACATAATGCACATATCCTGGCACAGCACCAATCCATTTATCCCTGAGAAAGACCTAATTGTTCCCAACATAATCTTTCAGTGTCTAATCTCCTTGTGCCATGCCTCTCTTCCTTGTTGCTCGGTTCTAGAAACAACGGCATGCTGGAATTGGTCCAATAACTTTGAGAGACAAAATGTAATTGAGATTCATGGGACTAGTTTACAGACAGAAGTAGACTTTTTACCAAGAGGCAACCACTCAAGTCCAAACAGAACTGCTATGTAATACAGTTCAGTGTGAGTTCACTTGAGGCTGGCTGCAGAAACATTGGAAATGACAAACACACCAAGCCAAAAGGATGGTTTTATTGATGTTTGCAGCCTTGTTTTAAAATGCAGAATAGGTCTGAGTAGCTGATTTTAGGATTGGCACCACTGACACACTTCCATAGTCATTATTCTCAAAGTTATCAAACCTTCAATTTTTGCATGTGTGAGGGCCTGGTGGCTTGCAGTAATGTGTGAAGAGGTTAAAGGGCTACCTCTTTAGCTCATCCAATCTCTAACAAAGCCAGGTTGAGTTCAGCATTTCCAACATAGCCCCATCCATGACAGGCTTCAAACTCTGTATCAGAAACAAATGGGTGACGTCAGGGATGCTACATCCACATCTACTATAGGCTGTGCTATTGACGCTAATGTTGGCCATAATCATCGAAAAAAGGCCAAACCAAATGCAAATGTGGTAGTTATGATGGTTTACTGGCTTTGTTTTGATACTTTCAGAATCAACCTTGTTATCAAAAGAATCCCACATCACAATAGAAGGACTGAATGGATGAATGGTTGAATGGATGAATGAATGTATGAATTAATGGATGGATAGATGAATGAATGGAATCACAAATAGATCTTGATCTCGACTAAGAATGAAATCTTTGTATAATAATCAATAATCATCTGTGAATTGATTCACGTTTTAGGGGTTACAGTTCCTGGTTTGGAAACCAATTAACTTCCTGTTTCTTTCACTTCCAGAACTGTCCTCTGCAATGATCCAGACATGTCTGACATCCCTGTTAATGTCCCTGTGGACACAGTCAAACTACGTGTTGAGAAAACAGCAGTACGGCGAATCCCAACTGAAGCTTTTTACTACTTAGTTGACCTGCGCTACTTGTGGATTACTTACAACTCCATAACCTCAGTGGATACTGGGAGCTTCTACAATCTCAAAGTGCTCCATGAGCTCAGGCTGGATGGAAATATGATTTCCATGTTTCCGTGGGAGTCTTTGAAAGAGATGCCCAGGTTGAGGACATTGGATCTACACAACAACAGACTCACAACTGTTCCCACTGAGGCAATCCCGTTCCTCATAAACATTACCTACTTGGATCTATCAAGCAACAAAATAACCACGCTGCCCTCTGAGCTCATGGATATTTGGCCCCCTTTCAGCGGAGTACCAATCTCTTCTAATGCCTCTCAGAAAGTAGTGTTAGGTAAGGCTACATCACTGTTTGTAAATTGGATTCACAGGAAAATATGGGCAAGAACAGGAGCATTGTTTGGTTAACTACAACTACCACCTTCATTTTAACACCTTTAAAGCCTAGGTTGTTCTGACTCATCACAACTTGCCATGGAGGTGAAAGCTTGCACAAAGATAAATGAACTTATTTTAAGTAGCAGTATAACTAGCACATGATGGACACTCAATTTATGGCCCTTATCAACAGCTTACTACAGAACACACTTCCTCTTGGAAATCCAAGGCGTGGTCAAGCTCGGTTTAACATTAGCATATTGAGTGGTAGACGTAAAGTAAATTTAGTCAAGCATTTTTCACTGCAAGTTGACCTGTGACTTAATGATTTCAGTGATCAAAAATCATCTAAGGATTCACTATTTGTTGTTTTATAATTTACATTCACCAGTTCAAGAAATTTTTATTTTTGATGGTATTTTGATAAGACTTTTATGAAAGAATGTAGCTTGATATTGTGCATTCATGCAACTGGATGCACTTACATCGGACTTGATGTAACTGCAGTTACATCAGCTTTTTCCACATTACCTGTGGGCAAAACTAACAAAGTGGGATTGAGAAGGAAGTGCAATATCAGAAATCAAAGCACACTTCTTCACAAAATGTACTCCTTTGCTGGTGTAATACATCTAAAATTTACTTTACTTGTATTGTAGAGGCATACCAACCCCTGTAGTCAAGTTAGAGAATGTCTGTCTTTCATTTTCCACCTAAAAATTTATATTTTTCTGGATTCCTTTTGTTGATTCAAATTACCATAAAAAGCACCCGTTGTTGAATGTATGCTATCGGCTGGGTCTGTTTGTTTACTTGGTCTGAACCTGTTAATAGGCTGTATGAGAGCTGGGTAGCTTATCCATGCTGAGAGAGGTGGCTGTGTGAACTGGTGTTCCTAAAGGAGAAAGGATTAGGTTGTGAAACAAACAGGCCATGCATAAACAGACCACTGCCTTTTTGGCATATTTAGCAATATGTGTTACATGGGACACATTTTTATCTTGTCTGTATTGAATTGTAGGGAATGGGGCTCGAACAAAAAGGTAAATTTGAGTAAATATGAAAATGGTAAGGACACTTAAATTTTAGCGTGACAATAAAACTAAACTTAATATTGAATTTGAATCATGGATTGAAATTCCTGGAAGTCATGGTGGTTTATTAAGATGAGAGCCAACAAAAGAGTAGTGGAATGAGAGTTTGCCAAACTGAAGAGGAAGGCCAAAGCCAGCTTAGGCGCTTTGCAACTGTTAAGGCAAACTAATCTGTTTAAAGGGCTTCCATATGCAGTCCATGTGCTCATCTATTGTGTGCATCAGGTGTGTGCAGCAGCCATCATTCTTTGTACTACTGTTTAAAAACTATTTTATTTTTCACTTGGCTAAGCTCGCCTTGCTACAACAATATCAAAGAAACTTGATAGTTAGTGGTATCAACTTTTCAACAACAGCAGTAAACCTTTGTGGTTTACAGCACAAATTACTCTGATAATATTCAATCTCATTTTTCACATGTGTCTCTCCTCAGGACTCCAAGATAATCCTTGGTACTGTGACTGTAAAATCTCCAAGATGATTGAGATCTCAAAAATGACCGACTCCCCGGTTATTTTGATGGACCTATTCCTGTCCTGTAGTGGACCAGAGAACCTGGCAGGTGTCCTTTTTCAGCGTGCTGAACTTGACAACTGTGTGAAACCATCAGTTATGACTTCTGCAACAAAGATCACATCTCCACTGGGCAGCAACGTTCTCCTCAGATGTGACGCCACAGGGCTTCCAACACCAACCCTTTACTGGGCAAAATCAGATGGTTCGACTGTCAATAACACAGGTATATATTGACTTGAATTCTTTGAGGATTGTCTCTGTCAGGTCCTGAATGTTGTTTAGGTCTTCTGCTTTTCAGACTTGGTAAGACTTAACCCATGTTGACATGTTGTGTTCTTGTTCAGTCCAGGAGTCACCTGGGGATGGCGTCAGATGGTCGATCATTAGTCTGACTGGAATACTGTACAAAGATGCTGGGAACTACAGCTGCAAAGCTAAGAATGTTGCCGGTAATGCAGAAGCCACAATTTCTCTCTCAGTTGCTGGTACCATGAGTACTACCATCCCCCCACTGACCCCTAATAATGCTACAGGACCAACCAGCCAGGGCACAACATTGTCTCTCCTGACGGACTTTCCAAACTTGTCAGCAGTCACATCCACAGCTCCCTCAAGAACATCAACAACAATATCTGCTGTCCCCAAGAGACCAAAAACTACTCCTTACAATGTTGTACAGAAGGGCTCCCTCA
The DNA here is from genome assembly GCA_008086565.1 of Thalassoma bifasciatum. Classification (NCBI taxonomy): domain Eukaryota; kingdom Metazoa; phylum Chordata; class Actinopteri; order Labriformes; family Labridae; genus Thalassoma; species Thalassoma bifasciatum. The sequence goes on from RPOG01000102.1 coordinate 53,749, forward strand.
AACAAGGAAAAAATCAGCAGGGGAGCAATGGAAGAAAGCTTGCAGCAGATGAAAAGAGCAAAAAAAGTAATGCATCAAAATCTGTCAAAGACTTTAAGATTGTAGAGGAAACATCGAGCAGTGCAGTGTTACTTTGGACAGCAGATGGACTACCAAGTGATGCCCCTTTAACAGTTGTGTATTCACCTTATGGAGAGGATGATAGCAAAAGAACAGTAGAGACAAATGCTGGCAGTGGAAAAGTATTTTTAGAAGGACTGTCACCTGGAACACAGTACTCTGTTTGCCTCGTTGCAAAAGGAAGTGCTGTTGGTAAGGATCCCTGCGTTGACTTCTACACACTGGACAACGTAGAGAACAGTGGGCAGAGCCAACTTCTCATCATCATAAGTGGTATTGCCTGTGCTTTGGTTTTGCCTTTAATTGCACTTTTAATCTACAAAATTCTGGCTTTGTACTGCAAGGGAAGCACCCCAGGTCCAGAGGAAGAGGATCTTGAAAAGGAAAGCTATGTTAAGTTTGAGACCATATCAATGAAACAAAGAACCTTGAACTCTCATCCAACTGAGCTTTGGGCAAGGAGACAGACTAATGAATCAGAGCGAATGCTCCTGTGCTCCAGGTCAAGCATTGACTCACAAATGACATACAAAAGTGACAGTTCCCGGTCTGAGTATCTCTGCTGACGCGAGACATCCATTGCCAATTCCCAAAGAACATGGCAGTTACAAATTCACTAAAATATTACTTATTTGCCTTTTATAACACTGATGACAATCAAAACATTTCATCACTCACATGATTCAGACTGTGAAATTAATTCTGTAATGAATGATAATTTAAATTCATCATGTATCAACAACAATCCACAAAATGATTTTGTGAATATACAATAGACACAGAGACATTTACTGGAGGCTGTTTAGTCGTATGTGAGGAACTTTGAGAAACTCAATCAGGTCAGCTAATATCAAACTGATATCTTCATTAAAGCCATTATGTTTGGAGCCTTAAATCTGACAAGTTTGAATAGTTCACGCTTCAGTACAGCACCACCGTCGCACTGATACAAAGCCCGTATATGGTGTTACCAATCAGCTGTGTGAGGTGTTTTAAGTTTGACCAGATGCCAAAGTATAAAATATGATTATCATGAGGTGTCAAAGAAAACCATTTATGAACTAATTAACATTAATATTCACATTCACAGCATCACTGTTCTTAGCACCAAGATGTTGCCTTAAATGATGAGTACTGTCAGTGTGTTTGGTAGAATGTGAGAGTGATCTTGTTACCATTGCCTCTATCTATAAGTTTGTGTATGAATATTTACATTTATCTATAAATGGTGTTTTTTCCTTTTGCTTATTTTTAATAAACAAAATTGTTGATTTTTTTTTGCTTTGTTTTGTTTTGCATGTTTTCTATATAAATGAGGGCACAAACAAAAGACCTGATTTTGTTTCACCAGTTACTTTTTCTCTACAAAAACAAAAATGTATATGTATAGATTATATATATATATGTATATATTTTACAAATTGTTTTTAATGTTTATAATTTGGGGCAAATAGAAGTAAGTGTAGAAGTAAAATACACAGGGTGCTTCTTTTAAACATTTGATCAATACCAGTGATGAACAGAATAAGGCATACAAAGGTGCACAGATATATCACAAGTGTTCGTTCCTTACTAAACAGGAACAGACGTGTTCATCCTGAAAATCAATGGGTCACAGTTTACACACTTTCTGGACATCTGAACATACGCTGCTGTAAATCCTGATAAGATGATGGGTAGACCTGGCAAACAGTTCTCATATATGTATATACCACCAGCTGTATGTGCCTGAAGAGCTAAGCAATCTCTGATACCAGCTGTGCTGTTATCATGGCAACAGCCAGTCTGTTTTTGCAAACAGAATGAAAGGATGACAGACAACAGTGAGCTGGGGTGTTTATGAATGGTAAACTATGAATGAAAAGAAGGGCAGACAAGTGGATGGATAGAGGAATAGAGTAACAGACGGGTGGATAGCTTTCAGATGGGGGGTGGAGAGAGACCAATTCAACGTAAAATAATAGATGAATGAAGTAGGAGATATGGGCAGATATAACGTCTAATCTCTTTTTATTGTGAAACAGTTGACACTGGGTTGTGTCAAAAGCAAATCCAGCCAGAGCAACTGGTGGTAAGATACAGCTCAAGCAGCTTTACAGTTGCATCACAAATTTCCTGGCAGCAAGGACTTGGTGTCATTATGGCAATCAAGTGTGTCATTGGCCACAAGTGTGAAAGGACACTTAACAAGGGTGGAAAAAGCTATTGTTCACATCCTGTTGTGGTTGTTAAATCCTCTGACAAGAGTCTTGAGGCTACTGTGATTATAAAGCAAATGAAAATTGACAGGCCTCTAATTTGAAACTTCTGGGCAAAATTTTACTGCAGTAAAAATCATGGAAAGCCCAGATTTGTAAAGAATGAGTTCAAGGAATTTCATAAAGAATAGTGAAATTAATATTTGGGACAAGCAAAAGTCACAGGTAAGCACCCCTACTTGTCCATTTTAATTACAATTTTCAAATCCAGTTTAGTCCCATTTCTTTTGCATTTGTGTTAGCAAAACATATGCTAGATTTTCTGAATTACTGCAGCCATGAAAAAGATCAGTTTGAAGGAAAAGTGAACTGAAATCAGCAGACCCAGACTTACATCAAATGAACCCCACATTCTTTTTGTTGTGTTGTTTTTTATGGTGGTGTTTTAAGGGTAAAATACCACAGTGGCTCATTTGCCATCAGTGTGCTACAGCTGTTTAGATCCTTGTACTTCAATGTGGTAGTTTTTCAAGTACGCAAAAATCAGCCAGCGAAGACTTTGAAGCAAGAATGTCATAGTGCCAAAATGGGGGATAATGACTTTAAACATACTTCTACCTGGAATTTTGTATTGGAGCTGTTTTACCCTATGAAAGCTATAACATGAGGTGGCATCTAGAACATAAGCAGCCTCTATTCTGCACATATTCTACCTGATGATTCAAAGCCATGTGCATCTGTCATTCAGAATTCCATTCACGTGAAATGGAACTGTCGGTGTTGAAAATCATGGGAAAGGTTATCGCCTGTCAGACTGCTAACATTAGTCTGGAGACAAGGCAACTTTCTCAGCCGTGTAAATCTTCTACTGCTCTTCCACGAGGTTAATGGTGACGCAGCTGCTGACAATATCCTAGTCATGGAGGGTATGAATAGAGGTTTTGGTTCCCCGGGTCTGTGAGTTGTTCTCCAGGGTAGAATGGGAGGGCAAACAATTCAGGACTAATTTGCTCCCTCCTTTTCCATTCTCTGTGAGTTACTCATTCAACTGTCTCCCTTCTAGAAGCCAGACAAATTTCAACAGGACACTGTCTGATAATCTGACATCTCATCGAAACATAACAGAGTGTCTACTGTTTTAGTTTCATGAGTAAATCATATTTGTACTATAAAATTTGTCGGTCATAAATAGGGTTATAGTTTGATAGGGGTATTTTGTTCAACAATGAATAAATGGATTCCTATTATAGAGATTTGCTCAGTCATAAAACCTTGTATATTTCAAAGTCACATGCCTCTATCCATCACTCTCTTTCTCCTTTCTAGACTCAAATCTTTGTCTTTAAAGGACACATCCATCCCCACTCTGAAAGGACATGGGTCAGAGGGTGGAGTGAGGGGAAGATGTTGTTGTTATGTGGGATCTTTCTTTAGTCCAGCCTCATTTCTTACATATTCTGCATTCTGCTTCAGACACCGACTGCAGCTTGAAGAAGATCTTGCTCCAGTGCTGGACTAGCATGTGCAAAATTTACCACGGGGGTGTTAGGAATTTCAATCTTTGCTTCCAAAACAGACTGGCAGCCTAGGGGCCAAAGCAGGGAGTGAGGAGGATCCCACACACGGCTTTTGCTCCTTTAGGGTTGGCAGAATCACCTTCTTCTTTGTATGTGCTCCATCTTTCCATGGGGTTACAGCTCTCTGCAGGGTAATACCTTTGGGCATGTAGAGCTTTGCTCTCTGGGTTGAAGCGATCAACGAAGATGCCAGCTGACTATAACCAAATGTTGCTCAGATTTGAAGAATTCTTATGTGCCAGCGCTAATGTTAGTTGGAATGCCTGAGAAGAATTGAACAAGTGCAGCTCCCAAGGCAGGGACGGCTCCCAGGATTATGTTGGCTGCAACAATCACAGCAGTGCTGATCTATTTTGTGGTGCAAAGCTCAGGAGCCTTGGCCCTTGGTGCAGCATGCTGGGATGAATGGCTGTCTCGAGCAGGGAGAAACAGCAGCTGTGTGGGTGAGTTTGTTTGACACCTTTCCTGTCTACCCTACCTCAGTTCTCACCTAACAGAAGTGCAATATCTAATGTGATATCTAACATATGGTAGTGTATCTCTTTATATGTATTTCAAGCACCACCTAAACAGTTACTATTTTGTACCCTCAGCAGCATACAAATAATTTTGTTTTTTTTATTATTAAGCATTTCCCAGTATTCTACCTTGACTTAAAGAAGATGAGTTTTATGCTAGATTATGTCTTTAAATTTAGACATTAAAATTCTTATGGAGTGGGAATGAAATATTTTGCTTTGTAGTTTCAAAACTTCATCTTCTCTTTCTGATAATCACTTTGAAAAACTAAATTTTTAACAACTGCGTAATTAAAGTCTGGTGGGTAATGTAAAACACCAATTGCATAAACAGAAAATTTTAGAAAGAGGAGAGAAACAGACGCAGACAGTTTATCATAAACAGGTGCTATGCCCTTTTTCTTGAGCGGGCGCATCTCAAGATGAGACCAAGTTTCTTGCTGGATGCCACCAGATTCACAGTGAACAGATGGCAATCACTGATGTCCAAATTAGAGTCTTGTAATAATGTTTTTTATCAAGTCGAGCATATTCATTTCAAAATGACTGTAAATGATGACTATCACGAAATAGTAGTTCATAAAAATGGATGGATTCTTGATACTCTTCAGTGCCATCCAAAACAAAGTCAAGAGGTCATGGTCATCTCCTGTCTAGTCTGTTTTAATTCCCATTTCAACAGAGTAGATAAGTTTGAAATTTGGCTCTGAAGCCTTATTTTGTAAAACATAATAATAGTAACATGTACTAGCCATGAGCAGCACATACTGTGGCTGAAAATTCAAAGTTAGCTCTCCTAATGCAACATGTATTAGATGCACAGTTTACAAATTAAGTCTCTGACCAACCTGGTTTTAAAGGCTGACTTTATGAACTGGTGCGGGATTTAAAATACATATCAAACTGAACAGACAAAATTTGACAACAATGTCAAATGTAGACTAAACTACTTTATCACAACTTTGTTGTGCCAAGGATGACTATTTGTGTGGCATTTTGAAACTACTCAAATGTTGGTTTGGAAGTACCCATTTGCTAAAAACATTGAACTACTACATTCAGGAGCATGTTGACCACCATTTGAACTTGGCAATTAATGATTCATACAGATGCTTCCTAGCAACTCATTACCGCTGGCCATCTAGGGGACATGTATGTCATTATGTTGTTTGCAGCTCATTGTTTTCTTCATTCCACAGCGCTTAGAGAGGTATCCATGGCTGCACATGATTGTCTGATTACCATGATAGACCAGGGCACCTTCCATCAATAGTAATCCAGACAGCACAGATTTGTTTTCACCTCGCAGCCTAGGACTGATGCAGTTTAATGGGCTCGAGAAATAATCATATCTTTGGAGCTCTATTCAAAAGGTGTATGATATAATCTTAGCATTTTCAAATGCAGAAATGCTGACACTTTTTGATGCTTGTGCTCATTATAACATAATGATGTTGACTATAGCAGGAATCTGAGGGAGAGAAGAATAAAAATTATCCCCGCTGCCATTATTATCCGTGAGAGAAGTCAGAGTCAAAAGTGGGAAGGGAGCAGTTCATTGCCAGGGAAACGCGTCTAATCCACAAGCAGCCACATTGGTCTTCAAATTCATCCCAATGCAGCTATTATTAGACCTTTCAACTTGATAAATATAACAGCAACTGCAGCATGGCACAAAGAGAAACAGAAAAGACATTCAATCAAGATGCAAAATACTGGCACAGCAACTTTGTATGCATCTGGGATCTACCAAGTAAAGCTACAAACAAGACGACAACAGCACAGCTCATGTTAATATAAAAACAAAAGTGGGGGTAATGCTCAAGAAATAACTGTGTCTAATCAGTTGGTAAATTTATGGTTGGATTAAAAATTGAAACAACCACTTTGTTGTCTTTATCCCACTTGTGTCAAGAGTTGTTAAGGTAAATTATTCATAAGCCAACGTAGTGATTCACTAACCACAATTATCTCTCAATTTTAAGCAAACATCTTTCTATGTCAGCATCTTTGTAAATTGCCATTTAGTCTGCAATTTACCAAATGATTAGTCAAGAAGTTAATCAGCAAATTAGATGATGAAACCGTCAGTATTTGAAGCCTCTCTGAAAACTAAACAATGTATAATTTTGGAAATAACGTCTAGCTTTTGAGTGACCAGTGCTGTCTGTGGTTTTGGTCCCAAAACTATTGGTTGTCATACAATTTATGTAAGACTTGTAACATCTTATCTTGTTCAGCTTCAAGGCCCTTCTTGATATTCGGCCATGGTAAAGCCATTCACCGGATGGACCTTGATGGGAAAAACCAAAGGCGACTGGTGGCTGGGGTCAGTAGTTCTATCCTACTTGACTTTCATTTCAGAGAGGGGAGCGTGTACTGGGTTGACCGAAACACAGGAGTCATCTACAAAGCATCAGCAAGACGGTCACACAGACAGGTGATGAAGTAACTGCTTTACATGTGCTCTGCTGTACCAAATGTTTTTTAGTCAAAGAAGCAAGAACATGTTCCTTTTTTGTTCAATCAATAAAGTTTCAATTTGGATCTTCTATTCCCTCAGAAACTTTACTCATCAGACAAAAACATCTCAGGGATTGCTGTGGACTGGGTTTGGAACAGTGTTTACTGGACAAGTGGAGAAAAGGGAAAAATCAAGAGAATGGATTTAAATGGGAAAAATGAAAATACTCTATTAAGACATTTGACACAGCCCAGTTCAATTGTTGTTGACCCAAACAGCAGGTAATCTTGCCTTTTTTCATACATTACAATAAGATGAAGCTGAGCAAGTAATTCTTAAACTGCTCCAAACAGTTTAGATTCCTTAGGTGTTTCATGCTTAACCATACAGCAAGTCTGGCAAAAGTGTAAAAAATGACAAACATTCACAAACCAACAACTTTCTTAGCAAAGACAGTGTAACTCTTCTATGGTGGGCTCTTATCAAGTTGAACACTGCAGATCATTTTGTAGCTTTCTGTCATGCTAATTCAATAAGAAACTCATGTGTGTATAATACTATAACACAATTTAAATATTTTTCATGCCCAAAATTTGCCAGCACTAATATGTGCCAAACAAATAAAGCTGCATACTACTTTGAAAGTATTATGGATACACAGGAGAATTCTCTGTAGCAGCACACCCTCAGTTTTGAAAAATGTGTTTCAGGTTTCTCTTTTGGCTGTCTGGTGGAATTACTCCAAGTGTCCAGCGATCTGACCTGACTGGACACAGAAAAACCATGCTTACGAAAGTAAGAGAAAAACTAAAAGCACTGACAATTGATCATAAAGACAGAAGACTGTTCTGGGTTCAGTTTGGTCTGCTAGGAGAAAGTGCCATCGCCTCTTGTGATTATAATGGCAATGTCCTGCATATCATGGAAAAGCCACTCAGGTGAGCTTCCTCTCGCTACTTCTGAAGCACTGTGTATGACTTTCTTTGAGTAAAACTGAGATAAATAAATGTGTTTTTCTTCTTTGGTCAGGTCTGGGTCCTTTGAGATGTCTATTTTCCTAGAGTACTTATACTACACTGACGCCACATCTCAGGTTATAAAACGAGTAAACAAGAACACAGGAGGACAGCCACTGAGTGTAAACATTAAATCAATGGCAAAACCACCGGTTGATATCAAGGTGGTACATCACCTCAACCAGCCAATGGCAGACTTCCAGTCAACATTCCCTGGTAGCTTTCATAATTTTACATTTTATAGATAGCGTTTACAGATTTGACAATGTGTAAGTTAACACTATTTTTAATCATTTAAAACAGGTTGTGATGAACACAGTGGAAACTGTGTGAATGTGTGTTCTAGTCTGGCCAAGGAAGGGACCTGTGAGTGTGATAAGGGCTTTGCTCTTAGTAAGCAAGGAACTCACTGCGAAGGTCAGTACTGATGCTATTTAATCAATAAATTGTGAATGCGTGAACTTGAAGACCAAGTATCATTTGCGTCAGTTTGAAACTTGCAGGGGTAGAAAAGTTCAAAGTGGGTTTAACAATTTACATTTGTGTGTCTGTCTGTGCATCACAGATGTGAATGAATGTGCTCACTGGAACCATGGCTGCTCACTTGGCTGTGAAAACATCCCAGGCTCCTACTTCTGTACCTGCCCAAAAGGATATGCTCTGTTATCAGACAGAAAGACGTGTCAAGGTACGCCAGGACATTATTTTTGATCATTACTTTGTTTGGTAAAATTCTTCTAAACTGAATTAGATCCTTATTTCTGAGGGAAAGCACTCTTTCTTAGACCGCAAATGAGCTACAAGTAGAGTCACTGAGTGTTGGTTGGGAGTTTATTGGTCACTAACTTCAAGACTTGAAACATATTTGCTGCTGTATATTGGAGTTTACAACTACATTTGTGAACAGTGCTGACAATAAAAAGCCAAGCAACAAGAAATGGTTCAATTTATAGATTGATAAGAAAAAAAAGGACAGAATAAGCTGTTTGGTATTGGCATAGGAGATTTGGCAAATATGTTGTGGGGCTTACTTACATCTGAGGCTTATCCAACAAATCCATTTTCTTTACCAATGTGGCACCATTTAAAAGATAACTAAATAGGTGTTACTATTCACTAAATGCATTAAGATAAAGAGCATATGTATGTGTACACAGTAACCCCTTTTCCAAAAAGTCTGATGTCAAATACTACATATATTGCGTTTGTTTCTGTCTTTCGCTCAACCATATACACCCATGCAAAAAACCCTGTTCAGCATTTTGCATCAGGGTGCACCCAATCCTTATCCAGCCATTAAAAAAAAAACAGCAACACTTGCGCTTTGTTTTGGCCAGTACAATACCCGTCTCTGCTCTCACATTAGATCTTCTTTCTTTTTTGGCTTTTGAAAGGTGGCATTTGTCCTCCAGACATTACTTTGACCCCACAGGACCAATAAAAAGGCTGGGCCGTTGGCTAGACACACTAGACCAGACTTGTGTGAACTGCCAGTTGTGTGTTAGGTTGCTTGGGACAAAACACTGACACTTTGTCACCAAAGGTCCAGTCATGCAGGGACTGGGGGGCTGTGGTAGACTGGAGATTTGAACAATTTCTTCTCCAGGTCATACAATTCAGATAAGATTTACTCAGGAATCATACCCAGAAAAAAAAAAAAGAATCCAGGGATAAATTCAACATTTCTCTAAATCCAGTATCCCATATAGCTTTCCAACCCTATACTGAGTCTAGTCATACCTCTTTGCAATAATGAAGCACTGTCATCTACCAGTTGAACAACATATTCTTTTATATAGAACAAATACCTCAGACAATCTAATATTTTGGAACAAACATACTGGTTGTCTTTGCGAGACAATGTAAACATAACATTATCTTCTACAAACTGCTGAAATGAGTTACGTGTCAAGTGTTGACTACATATCAATTTATAACACCAGACCTTACCTTACCCCTTCTATTTTAATCTAACAGCCAAGAGAACAGGAATGGCTCACACACAATGAGATTAGATGATGAGGTGACATTTGCAATAGGGAACATATCTGGTCAGCAGCTTTGTCTGTCTAAGCTGTTTAACAGACAACCTTTGCCAAGGTCCAGAAGAGAACAAACATGCAGCCAAGCGACAGGCCAGACAATGAAATCAACAACAACATAGACCTTTGAAGGAAGGGGGGGTGTTTTTATCTTATTTTAAACCTTATTTTTTAACATGTCCTGTATGTTTTGTCAGAGTCTATTTTTCATTTTTACAATCTTTGATTCAGCTAGTGTTGGACGAACAGTATGCAGATGATGGCGTGAAATATTTTGAGCTTTTTAAGAAAAGGGATAGAAAAATGAAAAGAGCTGGCATCTACCACTGTGGAGAAGTTAATAAAGCAGCAGGTTGTTTAACTATTTCACATCAGATTCATACCTGTATGGCCTGCCTCTGTATGGCTGGCACAAATTCACAGGTTTCAAAGTTACCACCCACCTGTAAGCTAACATTACATCACTCTCACTGTCTGGGCTCCCACTGCATTGTCATCACACTTTCACCTATTTTGATAGAGTTAGGGCTTCCTTCTGGAGATTTAAGCGACACGCAAGGTTAAGAAGCTTCTTGTCCAGCTGGCTTTGTTACAATCTGTTGCCTGCGGAGCACTAAATATAACCTGGGGAATCTAAACATGTAACGGTCCTTAATCATCAATCATTGAGAAAACTTTTTGTTGAATTTTGACTAGATTTGGCTGATTTTTTTAACTTGATATTATTCAAACAATAAGAATAAAAATATGTCTTTGTTCCACAATAAGAGATCATACTGTGTGGAAACACCACAAAGTGTGGCCACGGGTGCCTGATGACAGATGAGGGTGCTGTCTGTGTGTGTCCTGAGGGATCTATACTACAGGAAGATGGACAAGCCTGTACTGGTATGTGTGGATAAGTTACACTTCATCAGTCAATCATTCTCAAATTTGAAATCTATGAAATACACTGTTTTTTTCCATCAATATTTGGAAGGAAAAAACACAACTTCTTTTTTTTTTTTTTTTTTTTTTTGTGGAGATAAAATTTTCTTTATGTTTTTAAAAAGAAACCTTTTTTATTTTTCACAAACAATTTTTAAAAATGCAGACTTGTAAAATGAAGAACAAGAACCAAAACAGCTTTTACATGAGCTTGAGGTTAAGTATCTCTGTTTAGGGTGGGCATACCTTCTGGTTAATTGGTATTAAGAATATTGAGCTGAGGGGGAAGATAACAGGGGGTTAAATGAGGGATAAATGAGGACACCACCGAGAGATACAAGGGCTGCCTTTGTCTTTGGCGTGAGGATACAAAACCTGAATTTAATGAGATTGAAATGTCATTTTAAGGATGACATGCCAAGTGAGGAAGATAATCTTGTCTCAGATATTTTGCAAGTCACAACAGAGTACCAACAGCAATCAGGAACCTTACATTAATGCTTAAGAGACATAAGAAAACCAGAATCTGTACAACTATTTGTAACAGACTTTCTACTGTTTCAGGCTGCTCCTCTGCAGACAACGGGGGCTGCAGTCAGATCTGTACTCCTGTCACCCCTAGCAGGTGGCAGTGTGGCTGTCTGCCCGGCTACCAGCTCCATCAAGATGGCAAACGCTGCATTGCCATTGGTGAGTTATACAATCACAGTTATCTGAGGAATATTAGCCCACTATCAAGTTATCTCATTACCCCAGTCAGCATTTACAAAGATATACAAAACAGTATGTGGAGTGTGGGTTTTTATCTATTACAGCAAATCTGATCAAAAAAAAATATATATATATATTTTTTTTTTTTTTTTTTTTCCTAGGACCACCACCTTATCTACTAGTTGCTAATCTAGTGGATGTGAGACAGATTCACCCTGATGGCTCAGGAGATCACAGCCTCGTAGAGGAGCCAAGAGGAACAATAATAGCTTTGGACTATGATCCAGTTCTTAAGAGAGTAAGATGAAAACCCTGCATTTATATAGCAATGCTGTTATATGCAGTGAATAAGTCTCATGTGTCTTCTTGAATAAGGGTTTCATTTGAACATGCCTCAATTTTTTTGAAGGCAGCAGGTGACATCTAGTGGACAGAGTTATTTCACAACCCTTTGAGTTAACCAAAAGAACATTACCACATCTTTTTTTGACAGCAACAACATAGAACATCATAACTCTTTTCTGCTCCTGTAAATTTAATTCACTTCTTCATATTGATATGTGTTTGTATATATTTTGAAGGTGTTCTTTGCAAATACACGGCAGAAGACAATAGAGAGTGTTGATTTAAACGGTGGGTCGAGAGACATTCTTGTGTCTGATGGTTTAGACTCTCCAGAAGGACTGGCTATTGATTGGGTTCACCGCAGGATATACTGGACAGATAAAGGGTAAGAAGAGTTTGATCATTTGTGTAGCTGGCTTTTGGTGTCAAATAGAATGAAGTCCACAGATCAGAGTTTAATGTTGTTTTTGGTGGTTTCTACTACACTTTTTCACTTTTCTGCCCTCCAGTCAGTCGACTGTTGACTGCAGCAGTTTGGCTAAACTTAACAAGGAAACTCTAATAAGTGACAGGCTCGAGGAACCAAGGGGAATCGCAGTTCATCCTTTTGCAAAGTGAGTGAAGCTACTTCCAGTATGTCACATCTCTTTCTGAGTGAATTGAGTGTCTCTAATGTCGCAATTTAGTTTTGTTATTTATATACTTTTTAGACTTTAGATCAGCACTCTGAAAGTGTTGCTTTGCCATAATAAACCCTACTTAAATACTTGGTCATGTAAGTGTTTGTATGATGATGTTAAGTCTAACTCACATTACTTTTGACTCTTTGAGGAAGCTGTTCTGGACTGACATGGGGGCCCATCCCATGGTCGAAAGTGCCTCTTTGGGTGGAACGGATCGTGTTGTCATTGCTAGCACCAACCTTGTGTCACCAAGCGGCTTGACCATTGATTTCACTGAAGATCGTCTGCTCTGGTGTGACCACAGGAGGGGTGTGGTGGAAACTGCCTTCCTGGACGGTTCAGACCGGCGGGTGCTGTTAGAGAAGCAAGTAGGTGAGGCTTTTGTGACACATACATGCACAGGTTTACTGACTTAAAGTTGGGTTCTTTGGCTGTAATGAAATTTTAAATCTAAACACGTAGTTTACAGCAGAAATGCTGCCAGAATTTCTTCTAATTTCATTTCTATTATCTTTTTAAAAAGCCTAATGGTTGCATTAACTCATTAAAAAAAATACACATTCATTATGTTTATATATGTCTGTACCTCCCTGTTTGCAATGACATTCAAATGTGTTTGAATCTCTCTGAACACAACATTTATATAAATTTCACAATGTCTCTTATCTTTATGCTCTATCTTTGGTTTCTTCATTGTGGCTCCTCTGGATTCCTTCTTCCTTAAATTGATCCAGGTCGACCTTTTGACCTAGCAGTATTTGAGGACAGGTTGTGGATATCTGATTGGGAGCACAGGGAGCTGAGGAGCATCCACAAGCGAACTGGGAAAAGGCTGCAACGTATCAAAGGCAACATGGTGCAACCAGCATCCATTGTGGTGGTTCATTCTCTCGCTAAACCAGGTACAGACAAGGACAGAAAAAAAAAGCATACACACAGTTTTAGAGATTTGCTTACTTAAAACTGCAGAGAAGCGAAAGTATTACATGAGACATGCATACAAAAAGTGATAACTGTGATAAAAACTGTCATTGTAAATCCTCATGTCCAGGTGCTGATGTTTGCCTCCACCTGAACGGAGGTTGTGCCCAAGTGTGTGAAAGCAAATTGGGAGTGGCTCACTGCTCCTGCCTGCCACACTCCACTCTATCAGATGATGGAAAGAGCTGCTCAGCTAATGATGTTTCTAATAAAACAGCAGGTCATCTATTTTATATCTTTAGCCAAAAAAATGTAAAAATGATTAATGAAAGGAACTGATGTTCAGTGTTTCTTTTCATGATGTAGAGCCCAGCAATGATGATTCCATTCTCAAAAGTACAACACTCAACGATGAGAGCATCACACCAAACCATGCAAGCAGCGAGCCAACTCTTTTTACAGACAAGATGGTCTCAGGTAAGAGTAGACCTTCAAATGGAAATTCTTTCCATCTCTTCCAGTTCAAGATCTCCAACTTTGAATTTATGTCACGGTTTCATGTTCCTTTCATGGTCAGACCAGAATGAGTGCTACTCACTCCGCTGTGATGTACACGCACAATGTCAGCTGATTGCTGGCAGCCCAACTTGTAGGTGTCTGGAGGGTTTTACAGGTGATGGACAGTTATGTGAAGGTGAGTCATTTAATCTGTTTTTTTTTCTTTTTTGCTCTAAATGAAATGAGGAAAAGTATCCTGGAGAAAGCTGAGAGATTACATTTGATGCAGAAATACCATGAACTGATACAGAGGAGGATTTAAAAGTAAACTATAAAATCATTTTATGGAGGAAGAGCTGCCCTGGAAGCAAAGATTAACAGATTGTTTAAATTAAGTATTGTGACAAAGAAAGTAAAGCCAATGCGTCTTAAAGATAACGCTTTAGACTGACGTATTTTGAGGTATCTAAAAACAATATCACCTATGTGGCTGAAGAGTAAAAAATCTGCAAATGGGATAAGTATGCATATTCATTTCATATTCCCAAAATGTACATTTGTTTTTCTTTCTTTTAGATATTGATGAGTGTAAACAGGGATCACACACCTGTGGAAAAAATGCAGAATGCCAAAATAACCTTGGAAAGTATCTGTGCAAGTGCCAGCCTGGATACCAAAGCCATGGGAAGACATGTCAAGGTGTGACTTGATTATTTGCTGCCTGCATAGTTAGAGAACTGAATTGATATAAATTAAACAGTAAAAATGGAGTACATAAAACTCCAAACTCTAAAAAGGGTTTTTACATCACTCTGCTTTAATGTCTTTCTTTCTTATTTCAAAATCACATTTCTTGTTCTCCCAAGTGTTGGAGACCACATCCCAGTGGGTGACAACTGGGAGCCCTGCTGACATCACCACCACCCAGCACCACAGCAACAGTAACTCGGTGGAGAGTTGCCCTTCCACTCATGAGTCCTACTGCCTTTACCAGGGTGTCTGCTTCTACTTCCCTGAGATGGACTCCTATGCTTGCAAGTAAATATCCCTTCTACAGTACAGACTTCCTTTCAGCAAGTTTGTGGTTTTTCACAATTTTGTCCTCAGCTGCTCTGGATGCTTCCAAGAATATTTGAGGTCACTTCCAGAAGTTCACACAATGTGGGCTTGCATCTTATCTCACATGATTTTTACTACAGTTGTCTGGCAGTAGGTGTCACTATCGTCACATGATTAAATCACTTCCCTATGACAAAGACTGGCCCTACATTCTTAAGACAAGAAAGAAAGAACAACATGAAGTATGTGGTTGTCAGCAGTTCAACAGTTTTGCCATTCAGCAACTGAAATATAAACTCCTTAATTGTAAAATTAGGCTGAAAAAAAAATAATTCTGTCTGGGTTGGATGTACAAATGAATGACAGGGCAGTGCTGTCCATTTGTGACCACATTGTTAAGATGCAATCTTGAACCAAGAGTAAGAATGAACAGGAAAACGGCAAACTATGCTGTTTACGTGACTAACATAAATGTAACTAAAAACTAAAAATCTAACTCTAGATATGAATTTCTGTTGCAGCTGTGTATCGGGTTATATGGGGGAGCGCTGTCAGTTCAGTGACCTAGAGTGGTGGGAGCTCCAGCAGGCCGAGGAGGAGAAGAGAAGAAACGTGGTCATTGCAGCCTGCATGGTGGTCCTGGTGTCCCTGCTCTCCATCGCAGCCTGTGTCACCTACTGTTTCGGGTGAGAGGGGAGGGGTAAAGGGAAAAAAGTTACAAGTGAGGCCCAAGCGAGACTGTTTTAAAATATTAGCCAACAAAGAGTTTATTAGATGTTATAATGTAAATAAAGACTTAAATAAAAAGATAATGGGAGTGTTGGGTATCGAGAACCAGTTCCTGTTAAGAATAGTTAAGATAAGGTTCAATCTACTGTCATCATTAGCCTTCATTTTTAACAATTCCCCTATGAATTATTTACATGACGCCTGAGCCTTCAAACGTTACGTCTGTTATTCTCCCATAACTGTCTTAGCTTAGCGGATAGATAACAGTTTCCAAAGAAAACTCTTATTCGGGATTTTCTGCATGAAGTTTTATCTGTAAACTGTAAATACAAAGAAATGTACATTACTTTTTCTCCAGAGATTCATATTCAGTATATTCAACATATCATATATCTCCTTATGTACCCAAATAATAGAGAAAACATAGCAGTAGTTATATATGGTAAATTGCAATGTTATGCTAGTGTTTAGCACACATCCCTGTAACTTCTGTTTAAAAACACAATTTCCACTTTTATCACTGAAACGTATACCTGTAAATCCAACTTTTTGTGCACAGAAAATTCATAGGAGTAATTGATAAGGAAATCGATTAAGAATCGGATCAATGAGCAGAATCAATTGGATATTAGTATCAATAACATCTCAATACCCATCCCGTTACAGGAGAGAAGAGATAGCAATCAAGAAAGTGTCTGTCGTTTAAAAGTAAAACTGCCAGAGAAAAAAAGGACGAGAGAGAAGCAACAAGTGGCAGGGTCTAACTTTTTAAACTTTGTATTTGGAGAAATGTTAAGTTTAGACCCGAATATCCACATATATGTTCATGTATTCACTGGTCTTTGTGAAGCAACAATCAGGTTTAAGATAAGCTGTAGTACGTTACCTTGTCCATCAGCACAGACACCAAAGAGGTGCAACAATGAGTGAGCTGGCAGCATGTCGAGGTGTCTATCAAATGCAGGGTGGCGTGAGCCGTGTAATGTCAGTGTCTGAGCATAGCAGCAGGGGGTCAGGAAGCAGAGCACATGTGGAACGAATGGCAGCAAGCAGCCGTGGTCAGCTGAGAGAGAGGGCCGTACGTAAACTACACAGAGTCCCTCCTCCCTCTTATTTCCACCTGAGCTGTCTCTAAAGAGCTGATTTGTTTTATGGTTGTTTCCCTGGCTTATGGACAAGGCTCTTGGCATTCTCCACTCTTTTGACTCTTAAAGCACACACCACCCCATTGCTCCACCTCCTACTACAGAAGGCTCCCCTGTGGAAGTGGCACGCTTTCAATTACATGCTTGGTTTAGCTTGTTCTACAGCAATTACACATAAAAATAGGTCATTTCTCAGCTACAGAATGGAGCTGCTGAGGTATGACCCCAGTGGAAACGCTACATGGCCGCCAATAGCTCTGCCTCAAATTGCCTTCCGCACTTGACTGCAAGTGCACTTAGGCAGTTTTTTAGTTTGGTGGGTTAGTTTCCACTGAAACAGTCAGGCAAAGTATCATACAGTGTACAGAAATACGAGTAGGAAAATAAACACGAAAACATAACCGTATAAACGCCAGACTTCAGCTCTTGAGCTAAAATATCACAGAATCTAAACATAAAGCATCTCTATGTGATTAGAATATAACATCTTAATGCTTTTTGTCTTGAAGAACAAGAAGAATTTTCCACAAACAGCCCTCAGTGGATGATGTGAGTGAGACCAGCATGACAGATGAGAGCATGTCAGGCAGCACCACCACCAGTGTGCCCAGGGTGAGATCATCATCATCAAGAAGTTCTTTATAAGTTTTCTGTCCCAAAGAAAATCAGAGGTCATTGTGAAGCAATCCAAACTGTATTTTGATGCTGATAAAAGTATGACTCAATCTGTAGTTGTTCATGGTGGTGGAGAACAAGGCAGAGAGAATGGTCCCTGCTTCCATTGGCTGTCCAAGGAGAGCTGTGTGTCCGTCCTGCTCTTCAGAAACAGGTACCTCAAACTTATTTACACACTGCACTCACCTCCTTAGACAGACTTGAGTTCTTTTTTCTCTAAAATAAACTACAACAGATTATCATTTCACTTCCTACATTTTTTTAATTTTTTTGCCAGCTGACAACACTGTGAATGATGAGCCTGGGACTTTGTCTCAACACAACGGAGGATACGAGTGTTCGATGGTGTCAGCTGTAGCCATGGAGACTGCAAAACCCACTGTCCATCACTCATGCCCATCATTTTCAAGTTCTCACACCTGTACAACTTTTAAACCATTGATGCTGTCAGAAACTGTCAGCCTCCAGCCCCCTGAGCTTCCTGCATTCTAGTTTTTATCAGAAAGACTGAGATGGACACGGTTAAGGTGACATCTGACAAAAATAAGAGTCAAACAAAGTAAGAGCTTACAAAACTCAAAATGGCAGAGGAGATGATAATGATTTTAGTTATGCACATTTCATTTGCTTACAATGTACTTGGTATCCGGTATTAGTCAACCTAGTTTTAACAAAAGTAAAACCAAAAGATTCCAACTCTATTTGATCAAAATATCTTATGAAGTTCAACAATAAGTGACCCACACAGGTGGTTTGACAACAGTTCCACAGGACCACAGTATTTGGAAAGTGTATCCCCTCAATTATTATTGACCGATGTTATAGCTAGTATTGCATACATATAGTGTAAAAGAGAAATGTATAGCTTGTCTTTCTTTTCAAAATGAAATATAGATGAAAAGTCTAATCAGATTCTTCAAAGTTCTGTAGAAAAAAAACTTGTAAATAAACAATTCAAAATGAAAAATGAGCAAAGGGAAGCTTTAGAAGAGTTTACTACCACTACCACTTGTTCATCTGTCATGGGACATTAAGAAAAATTAACTTTGTCCCTTGTAGCTGGCAATAATAAAGGCAAAACTACATTCAGCATTTTGGTCCAAGCTAAGCTAAAAACACATACAATTTTGCCATTTTCTTGGGGAGAAAAAAATTGCTTTCAGAGCTTTCTGTTCCAAACTTGAAGAATTGCTGTCAAACTTATCTGTGAGCAGTGAAGCAAACGCTCACTTCTTTAAGCACCAACTGCAATAAAGAACACCACTGATATATAGGTTTAAGTCACAGCTAACTTTTCAGATGACAGTTAGTCATCTTTTCTTCAAATTTGACAGGACTTTCATCAGTTCAGCAGCTGCTTTCAATCATGTGAACTTTATACATCTGTTTTTTTATTTTACGATGTATTTTATACTATCTGCTGTGTAGCATTTGATTTAATTAGTCCTAAAAACAACCCTCAAATTCAGTACAAAGCTCTGAGAAATGAATGCTCAGCTGAGATGTGAGAGAAACCTCACACACACATTGGAAACTGTGATACTGTTGGCAGAATGAATATTTATTTTCATAAAAAGATCTATAAACTTATTGCAAAGCATCTGTAAGGACTGTGCTTTTAGAAATAAGATGAGAGTAAACAGAACAGGATTGCTTACTGATAAGTGATTGACTGTTTGGTTTGTTATTCATGTATGTCTTGTTTCTCTGAATTATGAGTTTATCGGTCCAATAAGCTAAGTAATTATAGATTAAAGAGTATCAAAGCTTAGATTTGGCATCTAGCATTTCCATTCACTATGTATTCAGCTCTGATTACCAATCTTTTTCAGCATTTATGTACTATACCTGGAACTATAAAACTGCAAAATAAAGCTTATTCTCTCTCAGTGAATAAAATTCTTTTCTCTAAAAATGTGCTGTATTTATAATTCAAACACATTCAACAATCACCTGAGGTTGCTGAATGGATGACAACTACCACGAGTAACTTTTAAGATTTTCTTTTTCTTTGTAAAGCAGACCCTTTTAATGCACATTATTGTCTGATAATTAGAAGATTATTTTGGCCAATAATAGCTGGATCTGTCTGGTTTCACCCCATCACACTCTTATCACAGCTCTCACTCTTGCTCCATTGATGATGCTTTTCTATCCCCCACCAAATCTAACGCTCTACTGATGTTGGTACCAATGCTGCCACCCTCCTCCTCCACCTCCACCCCATCTGTCTTTTTCTATTTCTCTCTCTCTCTTACTCTCTCTCTGTCTGAGACTTGGTCTCAAGGTTGACTGGGAACTGTTAATGGGAGGACCCACACTCTCTTTGTTTCGAGGCTATGACAGAAAACAAAGCACTTTAACTCAAAAACCATCAGGGGCCACATCGATATTGATTTTCCTGGCAAGACACACTTATCTATATATTGGGCTCCATTAGGGCTAACAGATAGGTTAGGGCACCACTCTAAACAGAAGCACATCAGCCTTCAAGTAAAGATGAAATTGGGCCCAGTGTCAATTTATCTTGTATTACTCTTCAATTGGGGCAACAGGGGGCAATAGAGTCACTGACACTGTAAGTAGCAGGGGCCTTGAGGGATTTCAGTTTGGTATCATTTTCAGAGGAGAAGCTGTGCTATGACATATGATAAACATTGATTTGTCAGATCACTCGGTAGCCTTACTTTGCCTTTTTTTCCATAGTAACCACATTTATCACACTGGTTTACCAACAGCTCCTGTATCAAAACATACAAAAGATAATCATTTCATTTTTCAGGAAGCAGCAATTTATTTAGTCAATTACACTTTATATGAAAACCTTAAAACCCAGTTAATATTGAAGTCAAAAAGTAAAAGTTATCCAAGTTAGTTGAAGAAAACTTTATAAAGGAAACAGAATTCTTGGGTTTTAAGTGTAGCCCTGGATAGGTGTTGTTGCTGTTAAATCCTTTTACACATTCACATTCACTTTACTTGATTTGATGTTTCAACTTTTAAGAACCTCCCCAACATGAATTGATTAAGCTGTCATTACAATGAGGCCAAATAATATAACAGGCCTATGAGATAATGCAATGAAACACCCTCAAAATATTTACATTTCTCACAGAGAGGAAAAAAGCCAGAAGTAGTTCCATTTCCATCATCCCCATACAAGGGGTAAAATGATCACAGTACATTTTAGCTCAAGGAGTCAAAAGTTTTTGTTGACTTCTGATGTTGAATGTTTTTTGTTTATCACTGATTACGGGGTTCAATTTGCCAATTAACTGATACTGTAAAACTACTGAAACACTCAATCAATTGTTTTAAGTGTTTTTTTGTCCTCTTCAATTAGGTGTTGGGATATTCAGGAAATGGAAGATTATTTAACCATTTTATTTTGAAAGTGATTAAACACACAGACTTTCACTACAATATTACCAGTCTTTCTTTATTACTCATTCGTAGTTTTCTGCCAGATGGGGATAGCTTTGCTTTAACGCTCATGCCTCCATCCCAGCCCGAAGGACAGCTGATGAGGGCTAAAGAGGGAATTAGCTACCCACTCAAAGGCTTTGCTCTGATCCTTCAGGTCAGTGTTTGGTCCCACCAGCTCTTGAGTAGAACAGAGTAACACTAGTTTGGGGGGATTTGGGCAGATTTAAAATCAGGAAAGGAGGGGGTCTAATGCATGTAATGGACAAAGATATATGAACAAGAATCTATGGCTGTGGCACAAAGGAGGGCATGTCCCAAGACTGGGAGCTCCCACGGGCAGTTCTTTCTCCTGAGGCTCAGTGGCAGAGAAACACAATGATTTACGCGCCATAAACATGTTGTCTTTAAAGTGGAAGCTGATCAAAGTGGTTTCTGGGACTTATAATAAAAAGACTTTAAAGTTTAAAAGCTATGATTATTATTAAGTTCTACGATTTCTGTGAATCTGTGTTATCTTGGGTGCACTGACAAAATAAATTGCTAGAGTGCCACACAAAAAGATCTCACAACAGGAAACTAGGATAAAATATCATTTTTGCTTCGTATTGCATTGTTGAAAAAGATGAATTTTCAATTCTTCCAGCAGATGGCGATAGTGCACAAGAAAATCAATTACACCATAGGTTGGCTTTGAAAAACAGTGTTATGGACAGTCGTTGCAACTTCCAACAATTTGCTTAATAGGATTGATTGCTGTCAAATTGTGGAAGGAAACACTCCTTTGCCCCTTTACAATGTTTTTCAAGGAGAAACGTGTTTTGTTTTTTTCTTTATTTTAAGGGCCTTTGAAGTCTTGGTTTGGTAAACATGGTATCTTTCTATTACTGCATAAAGGTTAATAATGTAAAAGCTCTTGAGTTTCATTTTGGAGGGGTAAACACTTGAAGCTAAAACTTGTGGTAAATGTTATGTGACACAAACAAATCCACATTTTGGTCTAAATGGGTGATAAAACTAATCGCATCTGAATATGTAACTTGATATCAAATAGCATATGGTGTACAACAGCTTTGCTTTTTTTGTAGGAATTACGTAGTTAAAAAATTAAGTTACATACACTACATGATTTATTTTCTTGCAGGAAAATTGGTTTAGTACATTCATACTTTTATTCAGTGATGCTTTACATAACTTTGATTATTGATTTTAAAGCTGCGTCACACAAGTGTAGCTAACATTTGCGTTAGCTCAAGTGTATTTTTTTATCCTTGAAAACCATTGCTTCATAAGACTTACCTTAACTTTTTTTTTGAGACATTGGAGAGTTCCCATGGATTCCTTTGTTCTGTATAATAAAATATTTCTTCTGAATAGCGGAATTACCCACCAAACACCTCTAATTTAACTTCGAAAAACGTGTCATATCTGTTTCAGACATTAGTTCACTGGACGTGTCGTTTTTTTGGCCAAGTCAACGTCAACATCCGGCCGTGATAAAGATAACGGCGAGGAAGTACAATTTGGTTGAGAAGAACAACCAGTGCTTCTCTGTCTAAATTGGTCTTTTTCAAATGCTCCATATCTTATTCTATTACTTCATGGGTTTACTACACCAAACATACGGTAAATTTATATTTAAGGGAATGTGTTTACTGTGATCTTGAAAGTCTCACATTATCACAATCCTTGATTTAAAATGAGGTTATCAGCACAAAAATAATTTACATTTAACTGCTAATTCACAGGTTCCTGATTGGAGTGGATTGATTTGCTGCGCCCCAAAGTCTCTATGACAGCACCACCCCAGCTGACAAAAGTTTAGCATTGAGAAGAGAGATCTTTCTTTTCTGTCATGTATTCAATTGCAAAAGTGGAGACTGGAGCTGAACTGTCTGACAGAAAAGGGACAGAAGAGCATGGTAGATGAGCACTGGCAGGATATAACCAGGACTCACTAATGTTACATGGTACCAATACAGAGCACTGCGCTGTCATCAGTGCTAAATGTAGCCTGCTGCTTAACTTAGGCAAACTGACAAAGTTTGCTTGAGCAAAAAAAAAGTGTTGAAAAGATCCGATTTACTTTCACTTTCAAAACAAACAGATCATGACAATTTGTGCGAGTGTTCTGGTCGAAGGGAGCCACTGCAGCCCACTTCATATAGTTTGTCCCCAAAGCCACGTTAAGCATCATAAACTATTTGCGTGAACAACACATTTGCACCATGGCATGAAGTGAATAACAGCTGTTTTTGAATAAGAGGGGAGTCAGGGACCAAGTTCTCCACTAGTGGATCAGGACAAAGAGTGGGCCTGGCTGTCTCATCAGTGAGCACACTTATGCCTGAAAACATGTCAAAGATGTCTTTCTTAAAACTTGTCAAGACCTTCCATTCAACAACAAATCTTGTAAACTTATTTATTCATTTATTTGACAAATAACCACTGCACTCATCTTGTTGCACTTCTAGGGGGCTCAGCTACAGTGACTTCAAATGCAGGCTGCAGCAACTGTGAAATGGTTAATTGGCTGAGAGAGTTAGCTTAATCACCAAAGTCACGCATGCTGTTTATACCAGTCACAGGCCATTTTTATCTAGTGCCGACACATATGACCATTAGACACTCGGGTGAAAACCAGAGCAAAGACTTAGAACTCATGGTACTTGTACTTAGTGTTGTAGTGTCTGCTGTATATGATTCTATTGGGATCACGCTATCTAAGCATGGACATGCGTTATCCACTTCAACTGATAGATTATGATGATGATCACCTGCTTACCTTGGTGCTTATAAATCGGCTCCACATCCCTTGCTTTGACTTTTGCAGGTCCAGAAATGAAAACAGACAGACCTGCAATGTTGATATATTATGACTAATTGATTAAATAATCACCACAGGCACACCACAGTCACATTTTTGCACTCTTTGTTCATACGTAAGCTTTTCAGCAACAATTTTTTGACATTGATACAGTGCAAATGCACAATAGCACAACAGACACCATTAAAGATACATACTATTTTTTAAGTCAATACAGCAGATTTTAACAATTTGCATGTTTGATTTTTTTTTTCTTTCTTTTTTTTTCTTGCTAAACATAGATGTCTTTGTCCTTTTAAGCTTCAGTGTTCAACAGACATGTTTTGTTCACTGGAAGGTACCCTTTAATGCAAAGAAGCATTTAGAAATCAATGGCAAGTTATTTTCCAAGTGTTGTTGGCAACTTCTGCGAGGTCATGGCCAGTGGTGAAGCAGGGCACTGTCAGCATCTGTTTCCCAGGATGCCCAAGAGCAGTGTGTCTGAGTCATTTAGTCCAATCAGCTTCATTTATACAATCAGCCTTACTGGATGAATTTTGGCCACACTGTAAATCAGTACTGATGTTAAACATGTCTACTTTGTCTTGATATGCATATTATATTAAGAAAGAGATAACCTAAGACCTGAGAAAATATCACATTTTTGCAATGTAAGACACAGAAGAAACAGTGCCGTTCACCCCATCAGTTCAGCCTCTGACACTCAGCAGCTCCACACACTCACCAGTGTCCCAAACCTTTTTCTGACAGATCAAAACAAAGACAAACACTGACAACAGACGGACAAAAACATACTTAGATGGCCTAAGTTAGCTCTGACTCCATCCATCTTAAATATGTACAGAGTAAGTTCCTTTTTTAATTTCACGTAAACATATGCTCTTTGCAAATGTATCTTTTATCTGGTACTTTTATCTGTAAAGTTATATTCTAGTTTTTAAAAACTACTCATGGTGAATTTAAAAAGGGGCTTTTGAACTTCAGGCAGACAACTTGTGATGGCTTCTGATCATGGCAGCGCTGCTTTCTTAGCATACCTCAATGGAGAGGTCGCTTCCCTCGAGGCATTTTAGATCTGCACATTAAAAGTGATGCTCAAGCACAATTACAACCAATCATTTATGACCCTCCCACCCCTGCCCCAACCCTCACTCTCCAAGTCTCCATACCACCTCCACCATCATCCATCTTTCATTCCAATGATCCAAACAGACTTTCAAGTCATTGGTCCCTGCTTTTCATTTCTTCTCCCTTTGTCTTCATGAACATCTTTCTTCCCAAACTTGAGGCATTTGTTCATTCACTCTTCTTGGCAGCAGCAACAGCCAATGCTTTAGACTTGCTCATGTAGGCCTCGATGAAGAACTGGACAAAGAGCACGAAGTAGCTGAGGTACATGAGGGACGACCACACAATGTTCTGCATGTGGGATGGGCACTCCTGACCCTGCTGCATCCACGAGTACACCAGGTAATTGACCACACAGCCCATGAGCATCTGGGTGATCTGGGTTAGTGTGATGAACATTGCAAACTTGCGGGACACCTTGAAGCCGGCTGCTCGTAAGGCATAGTAAGAGTACATGACGGCGTGGACCAAGTAGTTCATTGTCATGAACCAGCCGCCACCAGCCACCATGTCTTTGTAGGAGTACCAGGAGTAGAGGAGCACGGTGATGTGGTGGTACCAATGGAGGAAGATGAGTTTCTGCTTCCTCAAGACAATGAAGAGAGTGTCACCTGCAGGTGTGGAGGAGAAACAGGGGTTGTTTGAGAGGGGGGGGGGGCATGTAGCGAGAGGATAGGGTGGAGAAAAATGATGAAAGGGTTAACAAAGAATGAAAAGGGAATATCATTACAATTGATTCCTGCAAAATCCCTCCTTCTAAAGTCACAGAAGATCTAAAATTCTTATTTATCTATCATTTTCAAGCTCAGTGATGGGAGCTTTGAAATACTCCATTTATGGTGATGAATGGTTGTTAACATTCTTATCTTTGTTTTGGTGGCAAACTGCCAATCCTGTAAGTCAGCAAGAGCATGCAACATGTAATATTACATCTTGGTACCATTACTTCTGACACTAAATTTCATTACACTGACGACAGAATCATTGTAATGAAATGATGATTGATTTAATGACAAGCTGACTGCTGAAATGCTAAGTAGAAAGATCATCATTGAAAAACAAAGCATATAAAATAAAAGACTTTCTTACCCAGTTCTGGTGCTTTACTAAGTACAAAGGCATATGCCCAGAACTTGCTGACAGGCCCGTTGTAAAAACTCTGGTCACAAACTGACTGTTTAAGCCCTTTTGTCATGAGGATGTATGTCATATAACTTCCAGTACGGATGGCACCAAATATACTAGAGGAAAGAGGAATGAAGCAGAAATAAGAACTCACTTAGTGAGAAATATTCAAGTTATGTTGGTATAGAGTGTTGTATAAGCGGTGCAATATGCAGCATGTTTTACAAATACATTACAAATCAAACATTTTTGAAATGACACAAATATTTTCAGCTTCTTGCTAACAGAGTGAAAATGTCTCAATAAAATCTAATAAAACTGATATTGATACTGATATCGCACCTAAAAACAGCAAGTGTGAGTGACCATAGCACCAGTGGTTTCCTCAGTTCAAACTTCTCCCTCTGTTTCATGACATGGCGGCCTCCGAGGATAAAGGCAACGTAGAGTGCAGAGAAGAGAAAGGACTTCTTCCTACAGACACAGAATAAGCAAAGTTATTAAAATGGACCCTTAGAAATTGTAACTGCATCATTATATATGTTCATAATCTTTTAATTTTGCTGCTCCAGTCCTTTTCATATCATCTCTTAATGTCAACAGCTTATATTAAGCTGCTTAACGGACCTTCTGCAACAAATGTGTGCAGTCAACGTGATTTAAAAAAATTAATGCTGAAATGATCTTCTCTACTATATACGTCCAGGCTACAGCAGCTAATCACTTATTCATGAGAAGTTAGGTGCCTTCACCAATGAAAGCACAAAGTTAAGACATTTCATTGCCTGTAAATTAAAAGACTTTTCAGTCACAGGCTGTTCACAAAGAGATCAGTGGGTGTCAGTAATTATCTAAAATAAAATGTTTGAGTTCAAAAAGGACACATTTGACTTTACTGGTAGTGATGTCAACACAGGCAACTAAAGCATTTACAAAATGTCAACTAGCTCATGATTGGTTGATCAAATAACAAAAGTGTTCAATGATTTTGACCAATGATTTGTTCAATACATGAGGTGGGTTGACAGTCAAACAAATCACAAATCAAAAATGTTTGCTCTGGAGTGAAAAAAGACCGTTTTAACAGCATGTAGTCAATCATAGTCATCAATTGTCTCACACATACCCTACAGCTTTGGTTTCAGGCATTGTAAATGACATTCTTGAAACACTGCATCTTATCAGTGACAGTGTTGTTTACTCTTGTCTGTCACACAAAGGAATCCATGTTTGTTTGTTTCATAAGCCACGAAAAACTCCTCACAGATTTTAACCAGGCCAATAAGAACTGTTAATATAAATAAAATTGTACAGAAATAGAACTAGGCATCATTTTACCAAGTCAAAGAAATCAAATTCTGTGACTGCACCTGGACTGCTTTCAGCAGCCTATGATGTTGACAGAAAGCAAACAATGGCCATAATGACTTCATAAGCCATGTCTGAATAATGATTTAATGATTTGTTCCCATCTCTTACAGTCGCTAAATGCTTCATTTTCACTTTACAGTGACTTGATTCAATTCAGTCCCAGTTTCCACCACCCTTTTGATGCTTGTTTGCTTTAATTGACTTGTCAGGGATCGCTGCTGTGTTCCATTGAATGTCATACTTGTGTCATAGCACCACCTGGTGCAACTGAATCTAAAGAAAACTATTTCCCCAGGGCTCTGAACACTTACAAAGCGCAGGTGGTCTGACTTGACAAACTGGATGCTGAGCAGGACCAACAGTAGAGGGAAGCATGCTGCCTGTCTGAAAGTGGAACAGCTTTGATCTAAAACAGTGTTGAATTTGTTGTACAAGGAGCCGGGTTTTATTTTTGAGAGGCATGAGCCAAAAAAGTTCTGCAAATAACTCAAATGACGTAAGATTGGAGGTGACCACTAGTCTGGCATTTCTAGCCACTGGTATTTGGTGGTGTTAGAAAAAAGCACCACCTCCAGCACATTCTCCCCCAGCCTTGAAGGGGAAACAAATGAAAAGTTTGCTGGTAGAGAACTCTACAAAGCATATGGGGAAGATACCCCAGATATGAGGTACCCAAGGAGCTCTGGGACCAATAGCCCTTGGGTGATAAGTTACATAAAACATGCCCAAGAGTCATGTCCCAAATATGTGATGCTGTTTTTGTGTTTGAGGATATAAATAAGGGACAATATTGTACTGAAATGAATTTCCTAACTGCTTATCCCTAGTTAAAGAGTTAGTCTTCTCCTCAAAAGTTTAAATGAGAAGAATCATGTCTGGTGTCTTTTAGAAGATTAGCCTAAACTTGTGAATTAGGCTGTTTCCAAAAACATTCACTCTGCAGTTTGGCTCACACCACAAACACAAATATTTTTCATAGACGCATGAAAAAAAGCAAAACTGCAAACAGCAATCTATCCTGTTCTGTTTTGCAGCCTCAGCAAGGCGCAGTAAAAACAAAAATACAGAGTTTTGCTGATGGCCTGTGTGTAGCTCAGTAAGTCGTGGGGAAATTAGAAAGAGAACGTTGCTTAGCAATGACGAAAAACCTTCAGACAAAGACTAGATGTGTGAAATGCAGTATCAGGTTCAGTTATATTTCAGTCAATAAAGAAAAGAAATGTCTGGATTTGTCTGACACAAAGCTTACATAGAGGAATTCCTTGAGTACAGGTCAGTATCAGCCTCTGTTTATCTACATTTTTCATCACCTAAGGTTGCTTGAATGTGGAGCATAAACTATTGCTGTCATAACAGTTAACAATCAGTGGGCTCAATCCAGACAGTGCCAGAAGTGCAACAACAGATCCAGTACTTTATATAATAAAGGACATCATTTTGCACCAGAATTCCAAGAATGAAGGATGCCATCTTCCTGTTCCTGCAGGATGCCCACTGACAGATTTAGACCACCTCTGCACAACAAAGGACAAAGCAGTGCAGTCAAAGGCAAATAGCTGCTTTCACAGAATGACAACAGCGCTGGCCTGCAGAATTACATCACTACTTCTCAACTACACACAAAGGAGGGAAGAACACAGCAACACTTAACACACTGTGGTCGACATACTGAAAGGAGGAGGAACTATCTTAGTATCTTCTTCAGTGAGCTGCTGTCTGAGCTGAGGGTCAAGAGGTCAGAAAGATACTAAAGTGTGATGCTGCAGAGGGTGTAGTATGTTATTTATGTTTGATGATAGCCAAACAGAAACTGCAGGTTTTCTTTTTTGCTCTCCTAACACTAAGGCCTCCGTACGACCGTTTTTAAGGTCTGACACTGTTGTCATGGAGTGGTTGCTTGTTGAAATGTTCATGTTTATGTTTCCCAGAGATTTTATGAGTCATACTTTCAAGTGCTGTAATAAAACAGGGTGAGACACATTTCTTTAAAACAATGGCTCTAATTGCACTCAGATTCAGAGGAGAGATAAGGTTTTTCCACAAGAGGCACCAAAGACAACACAAATCCAAAGTACAAAGTAGTTCAAAAACTAAAAATATATCCAAACCACCATTCAGGTGAGCTAACTTCAGAAAACAGATACCATTTGCATATGCCCAGTATGCTGTATGATGTCTCAGTCATCTCAACTTGGATTATGCTTTTGTTTCTGATTTATAGTTTATATCACTGTAAGGATCTTTGTAAAAGGAAGTGGCAAATTCCTCCATAGGTGTGAGGACAAATCAGAAGATTGTATTTGATTTGCACTAAAAATGAAACAATAATAATTGTTGAAAGTATGCTATTCTTTTAGTCAGCAGTTCAAGATATTTTTGCACTGTGGTTTAACAATATCATCATGTGCAGTTGGACTAAGCCAAGGGGTAAGATGTCCATGGCTACAGCAGCAGGTTTAGAAGATTAATTACAGCGCTGTCAGAAAAATAATAAAAGAGCAAAGAAACCCAAGGGCATGGTCAGGGCTGACAGGTTGGTGGAGGCGGTGGGGGAGGTGCTGCTGTTGTCTTTGCTCAAGCTATTAAGTGCCAGCTGTAGCCAGGCAGTGTCTTGTGCAGTCACAGGACTCTATTTGAGACATTAGTGTGAATTCACATCACCCCTTCATGCTCCCCTACGTGCCTCTGCAGCTAAAGCTCTCCAGCTGACTTTTGGGATCCAGATTCTCTCAAAGACTTTCAACACATGGAATGTCTTACTCTGGGTTATTGTAACAGAGCATGTTCCTACAGAGACTAAAGTTGCAGGTCGAGATACTCCTATAAGGTTTTACCTAGAAAGCTCAAAATTTCACCCAGATGTAGGAGTAATGTGGTGGATGTCTTATGTCTGGCATGAAGCATCTTGAAGTTAATGATGTCCAAAAATTGGTTATAAAAAATTAAGAGGAAAAAAAAAGGTTTTAGTTGCATTTATCCTGATGTGGACTTTATCCACATAAAAATACAACATTTTCTGAAACCAGAGACTTAAATCTTTCAAATGAGGTGTCACTGATTAATTTTGACCAACAGTTTTGAGCTCTTAAACAAAGCATGGTAAATAGGCCAGAATTGGGTGGAGTGTAAGGGGTTAATATTTTCTCATTTTAAGAATCACTTCAGGGCTTTTTAAACACCAAGACCATTCCCCTTTTTCTTAACTGTATCATAAAATATTACCAAGTCAAGTCATGTGGTAGCAGTATATCATGTACCAGTAAAATCAAGATGGCTTAAGTTATACTGATGTTTCTTTTCAGTTGTCTGGCAGTTTATTTCAAACAACAAAAATAAACAAAAAAACCAAAACAATACTCCAAAACCAGAGACACAACCTGAATGTGTTAGTCAAAGAGAATAAAATACCAAACTAGCCTCTCTGTTCTTGACTCATGCCCGCGCCAGATGATAAATCCAGGAGGTGTGGCAAGAGGCTTGACTCAGCTGTTTGTCAAAGTGGGAAAAGGCAGCAGAAATAAAAAAACTACAATGTCAGAGCTCTTTTGGGAAGGATCAGCACAGAGTAGCAACACAATCAGCAGAGATTTTGTGCTTAGGCTGGAAACACGTAGCTCTCCTCCACCTCAGATTTTCCTCTAAAACAAGTGAACAACAGTGGCTTCACTTATAGAAAAATAGGGTGGCATAACTCATGTGTTCGTAGAGTTTCCACAAGGGTGTTCAATGCATGTTCTCCTGAAACCAAGTGAAACTTTACAGACAAGCAAGGGTCAATGCTGAGATAACACAGTGCGTACTTTTAGGTTGTATATCAGGTGATCACATGATGTCTTGAAATATTTACTCAGTATATTGATTTACAGGGAAACTGAAATCGCAACATGACAAAATCAATGCGTACAACTAGAGCAGGTTGCAAGATCTGCTCAGCTAAGTGGGTAGGGCAGCTCTGGCACATCTGTCTCATGCGTGACTGATATCTCAGAGTGAGGCGCTGAATGAGATGCTGGGCGTTGGCTCATCCTAACTATTCTGGGTATCTGAGATCTCAAAAATAAAGGTGTTCAAATCTGGAAATCTAGACAAATAAGCTTACAAAGCCAACAACGATAACAGAGATTTCTACTTCTGTTGTTGAGCATGTTGTGGAGCTCTCTTGTATTGGCTTGTAAAGGAGAAAAAACAAAAGTACTGCACAGAATGCAGGGTGTTATATCACTATTGTTTTTGCTTGTATATGTTCATAATAATGCAGGACTATGAGCCACAGACCCTCCCCTCCCCCTGACAGTGTTGTGTAAAGCTGCTGGATAACCTGCTGTGGAACTTGGTTCTGTATTAGCTGCTCCAGGAGATTTCCCCAGTTACGTAATCCTGAGTTTGCAGTCTGAGGATGAGTCTGCAAGCTCGTGCCAGTAAGCTGGTGTCTCACTGTCTCATTAAAGTGTGTGTTTACACTGTCACATTGGCAAATGAAGGCTCATGCACAATATGCTGAAAGTGTGCAAGTGTGCACACAAGCACAAAGATGTTCGTTTCACTCCAGTGTGTGTAACTGTATATTCCCTGGATCATTCTCTATCTACAAAATTGGAAATTCAATCAGAGCTACTGAGCTGGAGTGCAGGATGAGCAGCATGCCACTATATAAGTCCAAGAGTGCCTGTAAATAAGAGCTGGCTATATCAGAACAATCTGAAGACAAAGAAGCACTTAGATATAATCCAGTCAGAAACATACCATCAAGCCTCAGTAACAGAAACAGCATGCTCTTTCTGGTCCAACTCTACAGTAATCAGTCCTGCATAGGACACAATCACTCATTTGGTTTATTTCTTTCTGTATCAGACAACCCACATTCATGTGCTCAGGAAATGAGCACTTACCTTGAGTGATAATTATTTCAGCCTCTTAAGTGCTCAGGAACATTGTGAGTCAATCTTATTTTAAGTAGCAAAACAAATGGCTGCTTCAAGCTTATAATACCTGGCACTCAACTGTAATAATGTGATGTACAGATTTAGTCAAAATGCACACATTGTAAATGCTCCTATGATTCTAACCCTGTACTATAGTTATTCTAACTATATTTATATAGGGAATGGTAAGGTACAAGTATCAAATTTAATCTGGATCAGAATCTGTTTAAGCTCGGATATCTGGTATTTGTATTGGGACATAGAGACCTGGATCCGTGTATTGATACATACATCTCCAACTATTTGGAATCTCAGTACAGAGCCAAACGATTCAACTGGCTGGGATTTGTTGGTGGTAACAAGAAAGCCTGATATGTACAGAGAGCTGACATCATTCTTATTCTATTCAACCAACATGCAAAACAACTCAACACATACTAAATACACAGACCTTACAATGAACCACTGTGTCCTTTTGTTTGCAGCAAATCTTATCTTTGACAGCCTGATGACATCTATAAGTGACATTAAAGTGGAGCTTGCCTTCAAGCAAAACTTAATTCCTGCAGAGCCAGCTCATATGGCTGGTTGCACCAGCTGAAGGAAGGACAGCAGCCGAGCAAACAGCAAGCCTGGGTTGACCTCTGGGTGAAAGTATTCAGAAACAATCAGCATCAACACATGATGCTCTTGTCCATTTGGCAGCAGCATGCAAAAGCAAGACTTAGCAGGTTTAAGTGTTGGACCAACAAGAGAAATCTCCAGAGTAATGGAGAAAAGACGTTTTATCCAAAATTAGCTTCATGATAACATTTTTGTGATTACCTTTTGTGGTCCTTAAAATGTATCTTTATTCTCTCATGTCAAAAAACACCACAAGCATTCAGGACGCAGGACATAAAAAACTCTCAGTAATTCATGTAGCAATAAGATGCAGCTTAATTTTTTGCTACAGCAGACATGTCATTAACTGTATCAAATGTGGTCGCAGTGACATTGCTCAGACGAGGGCTTTTGAAGCAAAATGATACTAGTCGCCATCCCGACTCAACCTCATGTTTGGTCCCTCTCAAACATATACCTAATTGTGTAAATTACACATTAAATATTTAAAAAATCTGCGTTAAAGGTAATAAAATCAACCCTCAAAAATGTTTTGGGGTAAAGTTAGCAGCTAGTCAGACTAAAATCACTTTTTAACGAGCTTTAAGCATATTTAACGTTGCTGTAAAATTGTAGTTTTTCAAAGGGTGTCAAGGAGACTTCATTAATTTTTGAAGCAGTCTTAGGTAGACACTTGTGGAACTTCAGTTAACTTTTTCATCACTTGTGAAATACTGGGAAAAGGAACAAGCTCCGTTCACACCACTGAAATGATACCTTGGTGACAAATTAAAGTCCATCGTATCCAATGGATCCCACTCAACCAACAGCGAGGCCAAAAAGCAACGAGACAATAGACTGGGCTGATGTAAGGGTGAATTAGTAACATGAGACTTCAGAGGAAGAGAACTGTCCCCTTAACTATTCAAGTACAACCGGAACCTGATCAACACCAAAGCCATCACATTTAAATTGAAACAGAAAAGAAGTGATTACTTGTGTTATTTAAAGCAAAACAAATAACCATTAGACTACATATCTATATCTCCAATGAGATGTTCAAGACCATGGATAATTTCATTTCCGTGTTGACACTTCCTTCTATATTATGGTTGAAGAAGTAGAGCTGCTGAATCATTTATCAGGAGAGTGTAAACACAAACAGACAGATCCCAGGAAGCAGACAACAACAAGGATCTCATTGTTCATTCTGAATGCATCATCCCCGCAGGTCTCTGCATCCCTTGTTTTCAGTCCAGACCAAACCCACCAGAGATCCATCAGGATTGGAAAGACCTGTGGGGATGCTTTCAAAAAAAAAAAAAAAAACTGAGAACACAAATTCCAACCTAGACACCTGCATGGTAATGAGACACGAATATGTCTGTGAGGGCTCAGAGTGAGTCAGCAGGGAAAATGTAAGACTGCTCTATGTTGGATAGTAACGCAGTGCTGCTAAACATGACAGCATTACAGGCCATTTCTGATCTGCAGCAATGCCATATAGAAAAACTACAAATGCAATGAGATAAAAGAGAAAATGCACACAACACTAATCCTAAAAGCACCTACACAAGCAAATGCTCACTCTAATCAGCATACATAATCCCTTCCAGTACCCTACACATAAGTATGACATAGAATCAAGTTGGTTTGATTGTTTTCCTAAAACAATTCAATTTCAAGAGCACTATGTAAAATTAAATGCTTTTAGATCTCTTTTGGTTGCTTTTAAATATGTTCACAAACACATAAGTACAATTCAGATTGAAAAAGAAAATATAAACCTTCAACTTTGCATAGAAAAAAAAATTCTCTTGATTGATACAATTTCTAATCAGATAATCTGATAATTTATTTAAAGTCTTTAATTATAACAAGTTTGCCTTAAACAAAACCAATATTGCAAAACGCAAACGCAACATTGAGTGAACACCAAGGAATACATGTTAGTTATCTAACAGATCATCCTTTATTCAAACAGGAAATACATAATACAACATTATTTTGAAAAGAATAACCTTGGAAATTCATGTCACAATCTTGCAACTGAAGGTTTAATGTGAATGCAGTAGGAAGACAAACAGTAGGCCGAATGCAAATAGGGTTTAGGGTTTCAGTTCATGAAAATAGGAATTTAGGACTGTAGTTTGAGTGTGCCTAATGCACGCCTCTTGAATGATGAGATGCAAATCAGCCAAACATATGTAAAACACAAGCCTAGGGGGAAGCACAGCTTTGAAAATAAAATTGGAAACAGTGACCAAAATGAAAAAAAAAACAAGTCAGTAACTTGGCAAGATTGTTCCAGGACCAGGACTTTATATCTATAAAGGAAAAACTTCAGAAACTCTCTCACCAAGTAGCCATCCAGGCTATTTTAGTCCCTTTTCCATCCATTCTCCTGCTCACCTACAGCAGAGCTAAGCTTTCCCACTCATCAGTCTTACCGTTGAAAGGTATTTGAACTGAGAGCTTTAAGAAATTTTTAGCTGATGTGACAGGTTCAGAATTGTACCTGATTTCACTTTGCTCTTTCATTTTCAAGCCCCCAGTGTCATATGATACTGCTAACACTCCTGAAATAGCAAGAATCATCAACAGTATCTGCGTGGTGATATTTTTCCACCTTTCTATTTTTACCTGCAAGTACTTGAGTGTATTTGTTCTGCATGACAGGAAAGCAATGTCACGTTCTGCAATACTTGCTTCTCTTTCAGATTGTCTTTATATTGTCTTTGAATATGTGAACATCTTGTCCTGAAAGCTTCCAGAAGAAAACAGAATGGTACTCCTCTTCTTCCTCCTTTTCCTGGCCTTCTTGTAACTCTTTGCTTCATTGTTCTTTCTTCACAATGCTGAGCTGTTTGCTGCACCCTGCGGGGAACACATTAGATCAGTGTACCAGCTTCCATTCATCCCAACAAAACAATGACATGTACACACAGAAAAGACACATGTGCATAACTTATGCTAAGGGCCTAGTCCATTCAAAGTCACAAACATCTTATATTACAAGTTCAGAATAGAAAAAATTACAGTGCCTCTGGCAACACTAAGAATAGAAAATGAACTAACTCATCAATGAGATATTAGATGGCCTGAAGACTTCTGCAAAACAAAGCAAAACTATTTAAGTACCATCATAGGCTCATAACCAATTATATTTGAAGCATTGAAGGTAGTAATAAGCAAAAATAAAGTTTCTCACTACTTAATAATAATAGTATATTACAGATTCCTTCGTGTTTTTGCTAAGATTAGCATTCTCCATCACTTAATTATAGGGCTAAACACTGTGTTTTATAAACAACACGGTGAAGTAAGCATATAAAACAGGTACAATAAGAGAGCTTACTGTGACCCAAACATAGTCTTTACAGTCCCAATTAAGATTATTGTTTCTTCAGAGAAAGCTAAAACTGCACTTACCATGAATACAAAACATGGCACATCTGCATGTGAGTCACCTTGCTGTAATCCATTCTTGGTTACACTAACAATGTCTTAAGTTTAGAAATCATGAAACTCACTTACCTTTGAGGTCTCTCCATTTATCAACACCGATCCTCTGTCTCTGGACGTGCTGTTTCTCAGCAGTGATAGATGAGTATACTGGAACCAAAGATCTCCACAAGTCCACTTCTCATTCCAGGATATAAATGTAGGTTATTTGACCTTTTTGGTTACATAATGCTTAATATTTGGCTTTCTTTCTCATTTGTGAAAGATGCTTGATTCTGAATGGTCAAAACCCCACAATGGAAGTAATCAATTGTCACTGGCTCAAGCAACGTCCGAAGCAAACTTGTCACACTTTGTGTTGAATCAATTCAAGGAAAACAGTACTGAGTGTGAAGCTTCTTCTTGCTGACGCCACAGATTGTAAGGTGAAGTAAAACCAGTAGCTTTGGCATCACATTGGTTAATAATGTGGGCAAAAATTTGGAGCTTGTACATCTTTTTAAAAACTGCATAAATAAATCATTTGATATCAATACGGTATTATTAATCGGGATATTATTAATCCTGTGGTTTGTATCAGGTCTTGTCACACCCTATCAAAGTTCTATCCCATAACTATCCCCAATTCGCACATCATCTCTTACATAACATGTTTCTGTCACATCTTACATTCATGGTTTTTAACTCAAATGTGTAGACACAGAGTAATATACAAATACACCGAGAATAACACCTTGCTGTATAGTGTCGCGGTATATGCCACTGTGATTCTGGACTTTAAAATGTCATTCAGGGCGTGTCAGCTGTTCAGTCATCAAATAATATTGCAAATGGGATGGCAGGCCTTTGATTTTACAGCAGGCATTTCTTATCTCTAGACAGTTTTAACATCATATCTATGGCGCAGATAGATAAAACTTTTTTTTTCCTCTTTCTGATTTAGTGGGCCTATAGCACCACAGATTTCCCCACCCAGTCTGGGGAACCATGAATAGATTCAGAAAAGATTACCTGTTAAAAATTAATACTTAATGCCAAGTTAGTTTCTCTATTAAAGCCTGAACTTCCAGAAGTTCAACTTAGTTGCTTTTGAATTCAGACCCCTGTAGATGTTGACTTAAGGTGCCTCACCCTGGGCTAAACAAATAAAGGTGGGGTGTGAAGTATGTGATCAATGTTGATCCATGGTGAAAGATTA
The DNA here is from genome assembly GCA_008086565.1 of Thalassoma bifasciatum. Taxonomy (NCBI): domain Eukaryota; kingdom Metazoa; phylum Chordata; class Actinopteri; order Labriformes; family Labridae; genus Thalassoma; species Thalassoma bifasciatum. The sequence goes on from RPOG01000102.1 coordinate 91,439, forward strand.
TTACAGTATTTCAAGTGTCCTACTGAACTAACTGCTTTAGTCCTTTCTATATGTTTTCTTTGTTTCCAACTAGTTTGCTTAACCCTCTTTGTTTCACCCTGAAGACAAGAAAACATGTCCAGCTCAGTCAGTTTCTCTCTCAACATTATATATCTAAAAAGCAACCTATCAAATCCCGTTTTCTGCTGCTGTTTGCTGCTGTTAAAGCCATGTGCACTGGCCCAGGCTGACATCCTCCACTACAGGAGCAGCAGAGGAAAGTCAGCTCAGATCAGCTGCACTATGATTGGCTAATACTCTGTCAGCAGACATCAGTAGATGGCTGTGATTGGCTGGTTCTCAGTACCAGGGAAAGGACAGCTCCTACACATTGCTGCCATGCTGTCTCAGACGTACAAGCACAGATTTCATTTCAACGAACAAGAACGAAACTGTTCTTGAACTGTCTGTGGGAGTTCTTCTCAAACTAGATTTCTGTTAGGAAAATCACAAAATGAGACTTTTCCAGCTCTAACATAGGAAAGACAAAGCCAGATGAATCCCTCCTGCCAACCATGTGCAGTTTTTCAAACCCAGTGCCTGAATGTTTAATGAAGCCTATGCTAACTTTACGCATGAATCATTTTGTTTTGCTTTGAACCATTTCTTGCTTAACCTAGCACAGACCTGGACAATGCTGACCTCTTGATGACTGCACACAATGGATATTTGGCTGGACCTGCATATAAAAATGCCTCAGTGTGCACAACTGCTCAGCAATATTTACTTAGCATCAGGAGTAGGAGTGAAATACTAGCATATTATGGCATTACAGTTTGTGTTGAGCCTTGAAGGAAGAGCCTTGGGGAAAAAAAAGAAAGGAAATTACTTTTGTTTTTTCATTAGTTTGTTCATTTACACAGTTTTTGTTCCTTAATAGAAAAATAGATATCAAATTCTTAATCTTATTAGGTCTGTCTGTTGTGTTTCAACATTGGTGTGGATTTTTGAGATTTGGGCAGAAGGCCGTAAACAAATAAGTCACAGAGTATGTCCTTAGGAGTGTATGATAGAAACTTTTCTGCTTTTACCAGTACTTTGCAGTACAAGTTTTTGTTTTACAATCCCCCCAAAATCTGTATTTTTCAGTTTTTATCTTTCCTCTGTCAAAAATTGTTTCAAACTTAGCATTTAATAACGTTGCAATAACTGTGATGACTTCAGCTTTGACCTGCATGCTAAAAAAAGCAATATTTCGTCTTTTCGTTTTAAAGTTAAACATTTAAATGACATTAGGATATATGTGGCTTTAAAATAAGGTTGCACTATACTGTTTTGTCTGAAAAATAGTCATCTCATCTGTAATAGAGGGATGACTAAGGGGTATATAGTTCATCAGCATGAGGCCAGGCTTGGTTCAATATGCTACTGGGCCAGTGGCTGACTCTAAATAGATGAGGCAGCTGGAGCCATAGATGACCTTTACAATAGTAGTATCGCGGTAACGGATGCTGGGGGAATAGATCACAGGAAATCAAGGACAAATCCGGCCCGTCAAAGATGCACAATGCTACTGTGGATATCGTGGATGATGGCAGAGCATCTCAATTGCACGAAAAATCAAATCGCCTGCGTGATTTTGTTGATTTTCTGACACAAGCAGCAATTTGTGGATGATGACAGAGTCTGATATAACAGGATACAGCGCGGTTTAATCCTGGTGAACGAGGCTGATGCATGTGCGCCGTTACAGAACTCACTTTACGTTTAACACGTACACACTGCAGATACTGTGGCTGTAAACACTCAGAATATTGATTCTGAAACCGTGTAGCTAACGTAACATCGCACAAAAAAGCCTTACCAGTTCTCCTGCATCCATCGGATGGCTTCGTCCTCGTTAAATTGTCTCTCAAATTCATACTCTTGCAGAGCGAGCACCGACATGCTGCCTTATGTCTTCACACTGTAACTGAATCAATACGAAACTCGGCCGAGCTGTCTCTATTTAGTGTGTTTCCACGCAACCCTCCACTCGCATCGCTCGTGCAGCTACCAGGACCCCTCGCGGTTATGCGCGAGCAGCTCGGCGGTCGCTGCACCTTCCTCCTCTACCGGCTGCTGAGCCTACGCCCTCTTCCTCACAGAGCTGCACCCCGGGTCTTAACGCCGCCGTGTTTCTTCTCCTCAAATAGCAAAATTCAGTTTGTTCGATTTATCCACTTCATTTTGAAAGAGCTGATCCAATTTTTTGTATGGTTTTATGTGAATAATATTGGAAGTTCATGCATCCATTTTGTTTACCTCATAAATTCCACTTTGATTGTTTCTTAATACCTCAAGATACATTCTTTGTGGTTTTCTATCCTCCTGAGATCCAAGCTTTTGTCTGGTGTGACTTTTCATACGCTACTTTTTAATAGACAAAAACAAGGTGACTGAAAATCTTTCAAAGCACAAAATTCTGAAAACTTAACAAATTTGTTCAACTTATGTCTTGCAAAACAATAAAACCTTGATTTTCTAAGCCAGAATTATTTGAAATATTTAAAAATCAGATGTTTATTTATCAGGTGAATGAGGCCTAAGTGTCCAGAGGTATTTCTGACTAGATATAAAATGAACTGAGTTTCTGCAAGTGCCTGACACGTAAAGCACTGGACATGTATAAAATGAATTTATTCAATCACTTCTGTATTACTCTGTTAGTCTGGCTTCAGTTCAACCTGCAACCACACATTTTCCCTTTTTTAAAGAAAATAGTAATGACCTTGTTTACATAAAAGTACACAAACTGTTTTTCATGGAAAAAGATTGATTTTAGGGTCAAATTGACACCAGGACAACAGGAGAGGCTGAAACATGGCGCAAGGGTTTGAGCTGCAGTCTCACAGCAATGTCAGCAGTTCAAATCCCAGTTCAGGTAAGGTGGACCTTTCTGTGTGGAGTTTGTATGTTCTTCCTGTGCATGTGTGGAGTCTCTCCAGGTACGCATGCTTCCTCACATAGTCCAAAAACACGCTCACAAGGACAAATAGTGATCCTAAATTGCCTGTGGGTGCAAGTGTATACGTGTGTGTGTGTGTGTGTGTGTGTGTGTGTTGGGCTCTATGTTTCAGCCCTGTGATTGACTGGCGACCAGTCCAGGGTGTACCCTTCCTCTGTCTGGACAGCTGGGATAGGCTCCAGCCATCCACAACCTGGGAGCAGTTGGAAAATAAATGAGTGAGTTTGAGAGATGTTCAACAAGTTGTTTTTTAGCACCATAGAACTTTTTCAATCTTGTGTTGTCATTGTCCCATCTTTAAAAAAATTGCATCAAATTTGAAAAGTGCAAAAATGTCTCTAAAATAATATCATTTCTGTTTCAACACTTGATATGCTGTCAAATAGCTTGAGTTGCATTGCACATCTCATTTTGTTTTGACAATCATTAACATTTTCGAAGCATTTTCAAAGCTGTTTTTCCATCAACTCATTATGCAATTACTTCAATTCAACTTTCACCTTAATCCAACAAACATAGACACAAGTGTACACATACACAAATCCATTCAATCTACTGAAGCCCTCTACAGACTATGATGCAGGTTGAACCCACTCACCGTTGATGTCCAGACAGTGCCCTTTGACAGACTTACCTTTGGATGGTGACCGATGATATTTCAGTTCATCTTGAACTGTTACCTAATTTAGTCATGATATCACTCACAAACACTGGCCAGAAAAATCCCCTGGTTAAACAAAAAGCAATGTTGTAAGAATTTGTGGATGGACTTTAAATTGTTACATCATCAACATCAGATAGGTCACCTCATTTTCACTCTGAACTGTAAAAATCATTTGATGTGATATATGACATCACTCTAGCAGCAATTATATCTACAAACGCCAAACATTGTATGCATTATTATGTGGAAGAAGGTAAGTACAAACACTCTATTTCACTTTGTAGAAAATTACCTTGGCCAAATTATTTTCTGACTTATACTTTAATATCCCATTTTCACTTCTGACGTAAGCAAGTAATTGCGGCTGAGTTATTCGTCTTAAAGTCAGAGAAATCACTAAAAATAGAGAAGAGAAGGAACCACACTATGTTTGACTGATGAATAAACTTAGTAATGCATGCATCTTTCAAGAATTTGTAAGACTAAATTTAATTGTTCTTGTTATATAATTATGCATAAAGTTGTGATGTTTTGATCATCCCTCTTGAATTTATGATGTCTTATCTCCTCATAAACTTCAAATGTAATTCAGACAATAAAAACTCTTTAAACTTTCAACAGTCCGTGGCAGTTTTATACATTTAACATCCAGTGTATGGTTTTAGGGCATTTTGTCCCAGAGGCAACTAATTATCAGGATAGTGTGACACTGGTCCTATAGCTTGACACATGGTGAGGGAAGAAAAATACAATAAAATAGTTTCAGGGACCATTTTCATTCATCCAGTTCTTTATTTATAACAGTTTCAAGTTGAAACAAACAGCAAGCATAACCTAAATTTTAATTGAAAGTCCAGCAAAACAAAGTTATCCTTTGCCCAGACTTTCAATAGTCAGTCCTAATTTTATGTCCCACACTGTATCACACTTTTCATCTTAGTAAACTGTTATTGCTGTCATGGTTGAGGCAACAGTACAAATAAATTGGACTAATCAGTGCAAAACACACTTTCAAACAGTCTGTCACTATGTCTGATATATCAGATTTGTCAGACATAAAACGTTTGATGTTGATTATTCTAGTTTTAGTCCAGAAAGATAGAATGCTAAAAAAAAAAAATGGTGAAATCATTTATCTGCTGTAAAATCTCATCATTTAAGGAACAGTAATGATAAATTCACAATATGGGATTTAACTTTTTAAATAAAACATATATTATGATTGTACAAAAAAATTGCCTGAAGTTGGAATTGACAGCATAATATTAATCACTTTTTACATGTTATTATACTTTTTACATTTATCATGCTATTCACAAGTTGTATTCAAAAAAGGGAGTCTGTGATGGTTGGTTACTTTTAGTTACCTCAAAACTTTAAGTTGGCTACAAATTGAAGAGTAACTGGAGTTGAAGGACGTTTTGTTATTGGTTATGTAATTAATTCAAGATTTCAAACCACAGCCCAAAACCAAGGTGCAGTTAAGTTCAGGCAAACAGAAAGGCAAGAATTATTGGAGACAGCTGATATTTAAAAAAAAAAAAAAAATCTCCGTAGTTTGACGGGCTTCACAGGTGGTCACCTGGCGGGATCAGGTGACGTCACTCAGTGTACAACCGGATGATGCTGAGCGGTGAATTCAAACAGACCGAGCGCTTTGTCTGCTAATTCAGCTGCGTCATGCTAATTGGCAGCTAAATATTGTCACCCGGTGCTACTTGCCTATGGAAATATGCAACTGCTTAGAATAATTCTCCTGTTTCTCATGGCATCACCTGACTTTATCAGCACTAGCCATAGTCTTCAAGGTCTCAGGAGACGAGAATCACTGCCCATGGGAACTTCTTGGATATTACTGCTACATTTTCCTGGGACACTTCACCTGGTACGTTTTGCTACTTTCACGTTCATTTTTGGGGTGATTCCATAATTAAGGGTACATTTCAGGTGCTCCAGAAGTGAATAAAATCACGTGCTGTATTGGTTGATATTCTATTTGTTTGCATAGCATATACCCAGAATGTAGTAAGTTAATAAATTGGCAGGCTTAATGACTAATGGATACTTAAATATTTCATCTATTTTAAAAAATGGCTCATAATTTTGTCAACTGTTATGGACAAAAGCTGTGACTATGTTTTTCAACATGAGTCCATTTTCACACTGGATTGAGAAATACTCAACACTATTTATGTAAGACTCAGCCCTTATCATTAATATCACATACTTTTAAGAGAATTATGACACCAAAAGCACATGTTGTAATACGGTGTACAAATTCTTATACAGATTTTCAGGTATTGCAAAATGAATTATGGAAGCGGTTAAAATTCTGTGTTAAATTTAAGCGAAAAAATCACCCAAATGACTCAAAAATAAAATTGGCCATTGCTTGAGAATTATACTTAGTAAAACTGATGTTTACCCCACTGCCATGAAATTAACCTCTTATTATGGAATCACTCTTCTTTCAGCTGTGTTGGTTCATGTGTGCTTGGTTTTATCAAAAAGTAGTGCTGCTATTTTGCTCTTGATTGGGGCAATTGGCCTCACTTCTGTTCTGCTGAAGCTGTTTGCTCATGTTCATCATTTGCTTTAAGAAGTGCTTGTTTATTATAGATGCTTTTTATGAAGGTTGAACCGTCTGCTATGTCCTCTACTTCAACGTAGTAGACAGGCTTTGTATGTAATGTGCTTTGAAGTGATTCAGTCACAGTCAATCTGGCTTTTTTTTCATCTGCTGAGGCATATGGTTGCAGGCTCTGATGTCTGGAGATATGAGCTCTGTATGCACATAAGTAAATGTACTAGCCTTGAGTTGGATGACTAAACTGCACTTTTGTTCCTGCACATTTTCACTCTTGCACTTTTCCTCCCCTGTTACCTAATTATGCTTCCCAGAATACGCTGCTTTTAGATTTCATCATGGCGTCATTAGCTTCCCTCAGGTCTCAGGAGGGTAACTGTGCTGCAGGAGTGAGAGATGTGACCTCTCACCTGCCTGTTTAAACATATCATTCTGAAGTCTCCCTGTGGAACATCAGCTGCTGAGGCCATGAGTGTTACTGCAGCAGCTGGGCTTTCATTATCGCAATGTAATAGTAATGTCAGGGTACCATATTGGTGAATTTGAACCGATCTACCTGCAGTTTGCAATGTTATGTGAGTTATTTTTGGTGCAACTGTGTACGTGGTCTAGTGCTTGAAGTTTGACAGCATTTCAGACACCTGGAGTGTAGCTCATTGAAGCTGAATGACAGAGAGTGTCATGATTTGTGTCCTTTGTAGTCAGGGAAGTCACTTGTGAATATTTAGGGAATGGAAAGAATGTGTGTACGACTGGGTGCATCGAGGTCATCTGGTGGTGAGGCTTCAACAGTGGAGGTGTTGAAGCAGAATATTTGGAATCACTCAGTGATTAACCCTGAAAGAATAAGCTGCTGTTTTGAAACAGAAGGGGAAAGTTTTGCATATGAATTATATTCTAAAACTCTTATTTTATAAACTTAGACTGAAAAAGCAGCTCTCAAACATTTTCACCTTTTGACCTTTGACCTTGGTGCTTGCATCTATCAACAATCAATACTCTGTATGAAAACATTTTAACTCCAAATTTGCAGAGTAAAGGGGGAAAGGTTTTATTTCTTATTATTCTAAAAACGATTTCGTCTTATAGTAGTATAGTTTATGAATGGATTGATGAGAGTGTACATGTATGACCACATCCCACTCATCCTGCAGTCAGTACACTCACTTCACAAAGGATAGAATACAAAACCTTCTTGCAAACACATCTGCATTTATGGAGATGCCCCTGCCAACACAAACTACTTCCATCCCCTTAAGAAATCTGAAAGATTGTGAGTTTACTGTCTTGCATCATGTCTCTTGAATACCCTTGGTGATCATTTAAGAGCACCACAGATCACTAGTATTCTTTTTGAGCCCTGTAGCAGACTCACTACTGCTGATGACAAGTTAGCTTAGTTAATTATTTTATGTCATATTCAGCTTAAGCTTCATATTCATGTTTGCATTATGGTGCAACTTAATTTGCAGCTGCCAGCAAATTGATGCTACAAATTTGGGTTGACATTTTACTTGTGAATCATAATCTTTGCTGGGGTTTTTTTTGGAACATTACTTACTTGTTTTTCTGTACTGTGTTCTGCATAAATGTTTAAAATGCATTTAACACTATGGCCTTTAAAAAAAAAAAAAAAACAGCCGTTGGAACCAAAAGATCTCCCAGTAAAAAGAATGAACCCTTATTTTCTGTGTTATACAATCAGAGCATCTGCTGTGAGCTGCCTCCTCGGATCAGTCAGTCGTCACAACAGAAGAGCAGAGACAGTTACAGTAATCGCTCCTGATAACCCATGACCACAGATGACCTCTTGTCTGGTCTGCACATCATGTTGGAAAAAGGCTGATGTTGACCTGTGTACAGATGCACTAAGACGCTTGAATTTCCCTTTTACTGCTGCGTGTTATCTCCTCTGGAAGAAGAGCAAGAGAGCAGTTTTTCTCACGATCACCATCCGTTTAGAATCATACATCATTATGGCACCAACTGCACTCCCTCCTCTAAATTCCCACCTGTGCCTTTGAGAAATCAGCACTTTCTAACTAAACAACTCATCTTCCCTTTTTTGCTTTGCGTGCTTTATTCACAGTGTGCATTTTCCCTTATGGCAAAAACACATCTGTCCTCAAAGAGTTTGTTAATGCAATTCTTCAGCCATCTGGATTCACTGAGGTGGACTGTGATAAACTGACTTATAATTGATGTGCATGTGCTGCTGCTCCCCCTGATGTTGAAACTACAGTATCAGTGTTATACCTATTTAAAGTACCAGAACATGTATGGCTCATTGTTGTAGTAACAGAAATATATTCTGGAATATTATACAATACTAAGTCATTGCCCCCTTGCATGATGACTTTATTGCTTTGAAATGCATTAAAATGTGTCTGAGTGAAGTCAGGATCCTCCATATTCACCAGCATACTGCCATCTAGTGGGCTTAGAGAGACCCTAACCCCCAGCAGATCCATTTTGCTCTGAAAATATCAGATCTGGACCAAACAAATTGGATTTATAATGTATGGCTTACATTACGCTGTGTTTATATGAAATCTGAGACGGTAAATCTATTCAGTAGTATCTCCCCGCAGCCCCCTGTGTGACATTACCAATAAGATAGAGAATTGGTGATATGATGTATGACTGTGTGAGGTGAATGTATTGTTTTAACCAAAAGGGCAGCAGCTGCAGTCACAGAGTTGTGGCGTGGAAAGTGGGAATGTGACCTATTGGTTTAGAGCAGATAAAAACACATTCCCCCTGACCTTTCTGCTTCATTACTTGCCATGATACCTCATAAAGTGAGCAGAATACAGTGCTGCGGTCACGTCAGAGGCCAGGAGGGAGCTGAAGGTGCCCCCCTCTCTCTTTTCTCTTTTTTTTTCTCTCTCTCCCTCTCTTTTTCTTACACTCCAAGGAACAGTTAGACTGCCTGGTTGAAATTATTCTTCAAAGTGTTTACCCGAGTTTTACTCACTGCTAGTTGTATATAACTCTAATGTGTAGAATTCTGTTTGAGATATGTAAAAAAATTGAATTCACTTTAAAAAAATGTATCTGGAGTATTTAAAATTAGCAATCATGAACAGACATTCAGATAAAACATTTGAGCCCTTGTTCTGGCATGGGCTCATTGAAGAACACCATAGCTTTAAATTCAAACAGTATAACAACAAGAGGAGATTTTTTTTTTTTTGCTTTATTCAAGCCTCTGTTGAAAAATCCAAAACAGATGTTGAATAGATGCTAAATTCTAAAAGGTTTGTGATCACTAACTTTCAGTATCAGATTAATTGTTTTAATTATTTTAATAAGCTTTGGTTCCCTCTGCTGGTGTCTTGTTTAAACTACATGGCTGAACAAACTGCTGCCAAGGACATATTACTGTTTTGTATACTCACATACCACTATCCCATAGAAATAAATTTTATTTAGTTTATTGGTCCTGGGACACGGTCTTTTGGAGAAATGTTTGCTTATTGCCCATGAAGACCAGGTTTTTTTTTAATTATTATTATTATTATTATTATTATTATTATTATTATTATTATTATTATTATTATTGTCTGAATATATACATAAAATCTTCACATACAGTATATGAAAAAATATCTTTGTGTTACATGTCTTTGTTTCTGTATTTTGTATTAAATATGCACATTCCATTCATAATGAACCTACTGTAGTCAACTTAACTAAAGCTAAACTTTTGCCATGCCTAAACAAGGTCCATAATCCCATGGTGTGATAAATTAATCCAGCCATTTTAACTTATTATGATTTTATTGTGTACAAATAGCAATGTTACACTCGTAACAGGGGTCAATAATTAAAATAAAATCTAAACAGTTAGACAATTGTCTAGATAGGGAGATAATACGGTACGTTATACATTATGTAATACATCGTATGTGATATAGATATGACAACAGAAAAGCAAATTAAAAAAATAACTATTTTCCTCTAGTTTTTCTTCTGCCTTTTGGTATTTTGACCCCTCAATCAGGTGCTTTAAGGTCACAGAAAAGGATTTGAATCAAACGACCTGAGGAAGGAAACTATAAAGGAAACAAGTTATATTAAACAGCTCACAACCTGGAGACAAAAGATGTTTCAAAGTGACCAATTTCCAATTTGTGTAAACCAAAATTAAACTCAGTATCTTGCCTGGAGGTAAAAAAACAAACAAACTCTTAAATCAGTTACAATAAGGTGCTTTTTATTTCACCGGATAATCACGGAATGGCCCGTCTGCATGTAAAACAAAGTCACAGTGGTTTGCAGAGTGTGGCTAACATTTGCAGAGCTAGCACCACCAGTCATGCAGTATGCTCCCACATTACTCCATCCAAGTAGACATATGCCATTGTGAACTAAACAGATCCATCTCTCATCTTTATTTTTTGGCGATAATTGAGTAGTCTGGCATTTTGGCTGTGCCAGTGCAACAGCTGCAGCTAGTGGTGGGAGAGTGCACTGCAGGGGACATCTGAAATGGCATGAACAACAGTGACGTACCATACCACCATCACATTGAGCAATTCCAAAAAAATATTAATAATTGGTTGAACTAACAACTCTGATGCCGATGAGTGAGGGCAATGATCCTTCAGTCAATCAAATTCACACTTGGCTATTGTGGAGAAGAGGTCACCAAGTTTTCCCAATGCTGCAGGAGGTCGTAACAATGAAGTCAGTATTAAAAGGTAAAATTCACTGTGGGTGTTTAAAGAAACATCAGTTCTACAGCTGATTGCCTTACACAGAGCTAAAGTAAACAGCATTAGACCCCACAGCAGTATATCACATACTTATACAAAGAAACCAACAATAACAAAGCAGTCTATGCCCATAGCTGACTGAGGATAACCCTGAGCCTCTATAACACCTCCTGCAGAGAGATATAAACCTGCATCTGTAGTGTACAAGATGCTGCTGCTGCTGCAACCATTCATCTCTCAGACAATCCACAAGAATGTGTAGGTTATATGTGTGTGTTTTTCCTGTTTTATTAATGACAGTATATACTGATGCTTTCCAGCAGGGATTACCTCACTGTGAGCTCTGGCTCCCCCGCCGTGTGCAGTAATGAAGGAGAGCTGTAGAGACTGGGGGAAGAGGCAGCAGGTCGCTTTTTCACCAGAGTTTACATGGCAGGCGACAAAAGCTGGACGTGACTGTCTTACCAGAGATTAAAACTGTCTGAGTGACACACTGATAGCAGAGAGAGAGAGAGGGGGGAGATAGCAGCTCTATGCACTTGTTCCAACAACCTGCTTGTGCAATTTTACAGCAGATCACCTGAAAAAAATCCAGGAAATCAAAAGAAGACTGTTTTTACCCTTAAGTGAGGCATCTGTGTATTGGATTACCTTTCGGGGAACAAAGATTACATACCCTGGACTCCAAAGCTGACTTGCTTATGATCGTAACACATTGATTGTGAAGTGAATAATGTTAATGTCCACATTGTTAAATGAAACTTGTTGTTTCAATATAAAATTATGATGTAAATGACAGCCTGAAAATTTTATTTATTGTTCATGACACATTTGAGGAGTTGGTCTTTCGAGGACTGGATATTTTCAGTGAGTCAGGGACAAAAAGTCACCAAGATCAAATTTAAGAGGAGTACACAAAATAAGGTAGAACAAAGACAATATTAAAGGTCTTCCACCGATGAGTGATGTTTTCAACCACTACCTGGCTTATCAGTTGATTCTCTACCATAGTTACACCAGAATCAGAGAAAAAGTAGTTCCACAGTGACAATAATACGTTTTGTTCCTTCTCCTTTCGCAATCATCCTACTCCACGGCCCACACCATGTTTATGTGTTTTGGGGGAGTGTCTTTCACGATTCTCTTGTCAGTATTTCCAAATGCTAACAATGTCTGTCTGTTTCATTTCCCTAAGATACCAATCCAAGTTATAATTACAGACAAGCCTCATATTTTTGTATCAAGTGTTCTTTATGAGCAGGTAAATCCTTTAAATCAGCATGTAGACAGAAGTGCTTTTATGTGGTGTCTAGCTGCAGAATGCCTGTTGAAACAATGGGTGGCACTTGACTCAGATATCCCATTATAGGTCATTTGTTTGCAGGTTCTCTTGTTTTGTTTTGGTGATATCTTTGAGGCAAAACTGATTATTACTGTTGTGGTTTTGAACTTAATCTACCCTGAGATCTGTTGGCAAGAAAACAATGAGTCATCAGTAAATTTCCTCAGACCTCTGTTCTTGCCTGATCTGCTGTAGGTAGCACTCTAACTTCCCAGGTTTGTCTTTGTACATTTTGTGTTAATACAATGACTTTTTTTGTAACATAAAGGGGGGGAAATGTAATTTTAGCTATTGGAGGAAACAGCAGATATAGTAAACATGATGTGTCGTATTACTTTACCTTTAGCCGTAGAAGGTAGATTGAGATTCCAGTGGCTGTACCTATACCTCCAGGCCTCTGCGGATGTTCAGATCCTGTGGAGATCAGGCAGAGAGAGCAGATCTTAGAAAGATCAATACTTCTTAGTGGATTTCCTATATCAACCATACTGAAATCCCACCATCTGTGACATATAGGTTGAGCGTATAAGTCACTGCTGCATGGGATCCAATCCAATAAGTCGCTCTCCTCACCGTCTGTTCTTGTTGGGTTGGAAATGCTGAAGGCTGGAAAGGTGGATGAGTGGCGCCAACAGGTACACCAGGTGGAGGGTTGGCTTTTTTTTTTCTTTTTGGATGCGGTAGCTGCAGATTTCCCTGATGTATGCACAGACATGATTATTATATAACATAGGTGTGATGCACAAAGCAATACACAAGGACAGAAGTAAATTTTACAACTTTGATATTGTCAAACTTTACAGGATTGTCCATCATTATGAAGATGATGTTCATGTCTTTGGTTTATACCAGTAATAAGAACCTAGTGGTAGTTGGCTTACTGTGCTTCACTCTATGGAGATGTGTGAGCAAAAACGGCTCAATGCAATAAAATCCACCCACCAGTTTACAACATAGTTTGTTTAAATCATCTTGTTACCATTATATTGACATCATTTCACCATTTTTTGTCATATGGGCAAAAAGATTGGAGCATTCACCAGCCTGTCTCATGAAACTCTGAAGCAGGGTGTTTCTGCCTTGCGCCCAATGACAGATGAGCCTCCCTGTAAACCAAAGCAATGTATGTATAACCTTCTTAACAGCCCCAATGTAAAATAAGTTAGACACATGCCCCCATTAAAAAGAAAAGTGTATCAGTTTTGCAATTTAAATTGTGTAATTTTTGTACAAAAAAGTAACTTTTATCATTGCACTGTGGTGAAGTTTCTTAATTTCTGAATACTTACAGTTTGGCTGTTTCCCTATTTCCAGTGTTTATGCTAAGTTAGGCTTATTTAAGTTAATTGGTTGTTGACTAGCCAATAGGAAGAAAATCCATGTGGACCAAGACTATGCCTTCAGGTGTGTTAGCAAATGTGGGAATTTTCTTAGATAAAACTAAAAATGTTTTCACCTAGCTAATGCAAGACTTTTTTGGAAAAAAAAAGAACAGTGGATGCCCCAAATTCAGTTAAGAAAATAAAAATATAATATATTAAAAACTTGTTGTTAACTGTTTGATAAAAACACCAATTAGACGATTGCTGAAATTTCCTCATTGGACCATTAGCCACAAAATTTGTTATCTCTGTTCACTCATCTTTGATGTTTGAAAGCTGTAGTGTGGATGTCTGCAGGTATCTTCAGTGTCAGATATAATTTCAGCAAAGCAGTGAGTTACTACTTTGACCATAGGGGGCACCAGAGCCGAAACAAACTGAAGTAGGTGTAAAGGTATAATAAATTCACCCTCTGACCAATATATTGTGACATCGTGCATTTCATACAGTCTTTGATAAGTGAAGAATACAAATCCATAGGCATTAGTAGGATACAATGATCACCTCAGCTACATTAAGACTTGATGTCCCAAATCAGTCAAGTGGTTAAAACTGAGCAGAGACCAAAATTAAACGTCTGATTTTCCCCTGTAACAGAGTAGGAGTTATCATTTTGAAGTAGCTGAACACAAAAATGAGTCCATGTAGAGTGTTTGACTGCTGGGTGTGTTCAGAGATACAAAATGCAACAAATTATGGTTATAAAAACAGCTCTGATAGTCATTTTATGAGAAAGCAATTACAAAAGTATTAGTCCAAGGAGTTAACATTTCACACTCCAGCTGAGCACTTACAGTGACTGAACAGGCAGAGCTTGTAGGACTTGCTGTTGATTCATGGACAGCTTGTTGTGAGACCCATGCTGGTAACCACAAACTGCTGGAGCTGTCTCTGTTTAATACAACAATGAAAATATGGTACTACTACACACTCTGTCTACGTGAGAATGAGTTTAGGCAGTGAAAACAAAAGCCAACTTATGTTTATTAATAGGGAGGGTTTGGTGCAACTGCCCTGCTGTGTAAGAGGCGTCACAGAATAACTCTGTTATTAATTCAACACAGATAGCATCAGAGTTATTATTTCACCTTTTCTTGACAAACAATGCTCGATGTTGCTGTTTGTTGTAGTGTGTAGTCCAGAAGAAGACTAAGTGTGTATTGTTCAAGTGTCCAAAAGTGCAGATTCAATAATTTCACAAATTTTCTATCTACCAGCCAATTTTTTTAAAATATACTTCCAAGGAAGGCTTAAGCAAAAGACAGCAGCCTGCTTAAGTACTGCGTGGTAAAAGCATAATGTGAAAATCTGGAAGATTTATTTAGAACGTGAGGGTGTAAGGTGATGTTAATTTACTACACATGGAACAATCTTACATGTTAAAACAGTAAACTGTTTCATGTGGTTCTGAACTGAGCTAGACTTTTTTTAAAAGCTGGTTTGGAAGACTTCAGTTTCTTTTCGGCTCATTGAGCTGTGTATTCTGATGCGTTGTTGATGTGTTCAAAAAAGCCAGAAAGACTGCTCTTAGCTCTTATCACAAAAGGAAACCAAATGGGACAAAACTGGAGACAGATGAGAAAATTATACTGCTTCGGGCCTCAACACAGCATAACACAAACTTCTGTCAAGAAAAAAACAAAAATTAAAAAAAAAAAAAACCCTAAACCTGCTGGTATATGCATGCCAAATGAAGTTCCCTCTTTCGTGTGTTAGTTTTCTGAATGTAAGACAGGAAATACTGAGATTTGAGTCATTTATTAAGCCCATGCTGTTACTCTTGTGAAGCCGTTTTCTACTGCTTATCCTGTTTAGGGTCACAGGTGGCTAGAGCCTATCTTGGCCTACCTCAGGTGAGAGGCAGGGTACACCTTTGATTGGTCACCAGTCAATCACAGGGCTGACACATAGACAACCTTTCATGTACACACACACACTCACTTACAAGCAAGTAAGGATAACCCTGTTTCTGTCTGTTTTTGTGCTTTTGCTTTTAAGTTGCAAATTGTGATCATACCTGAGAGAAAGCAGATGAGATTAGCTGATGATTATAGGAAAATAGGGTGGATTTTTGTCTGTTTATTGCTTTTGTAAAACCTCTAACAAGGAAGCTTTGCTCTTCTTCTCCTATATGGATATGCTACATGAGGAAATTGCTGTAATGGTTGCACTCCATTTTGTCTCTTTCTTTAAAATAGCATGAGCAGATACAAAATGATCAACATAATTATTCTTACTTACTTTTGGCTTTTCTGCATTTTTTTCAGGATAGTATGAGACTGAGTAGAACAGGAAACCAAGAGAGACAGCAGGGAGTGACTTGTGGTATCAAACCCAGGCTGCTTGCTGAGAACTATGACCTCTGTATACACATGACTTAACCACTTGGCCAAATCATTGCCCCAAAATGAGATCCCAATGTTTCATCAAACATTTCACTGCTGAAAAAAAAGCCCTTATCTGTCACATTTAAATCTTGTGAGTACATAAATCCTCCTTTTCCACAGTTATTGCTTTCCATTGGAGGCCAAATTGAGTAAACACATCCTCATCTGACTTCTCGCTTTGAACTAAGGATTGCATTACAGAGGATAAATGATGTAACTTTTTCTGTAATGCTGTAAATTTGATGCCTGTAGAGGCCATGTTTCCCCAGCTGGAGAGCGGTCAGCATCAAGTGTAATTCTTTACACTGCAGTGCATGCATGTGCCCACGTTATTCACTTTGCATCATTTGACACAAAGAAACCTCTCGTTTGATTGTATTAAGCTTAGCAATTTCTAGTCAAGGCCATGCAATGAGTAGTTTTTTAGAGCCTGAATCTGTGAAGGCTCCATTTTTGGTTATCTGATTGTAGTCTGTTGCACATTGGGATGAATGGCTATGTTTTTTTTTTTCTGTGCCGCAAAACTGATACAAACTGCACGAGAGCATGAGGTTATACTATCTTACATCCATAGCTGCTCATGCATGTGAAGGGAAAATTGGGCTTCAGAGAATGGAGACAGGGAGGAAAAAAGCTAAAAGATAACAAACAAACATGCCCAGGTGTAATTCCCTACCTGCAGCAGGAGCCTGGGAAGCTCTTCCGCCAGGCTTTTCTCGACTCTGACTCTGGGTGGCTGACAGAGAGCCAGCAGAGGTAAACGTCAATTAAGGCGTTACAGTAGATGACAGGCTGAAAGAAAACAGCACTGAGAGATGCCATCTGGGGCAGACTGTGTAAACTGAAGGTGTCTGAACACGATGCTGCAGATATGGCTAAAATGTTAGCAGCTTTAGACACGTCAGGTTAACATGAAGGGGCATGAGGAACAGTCAAGATAGCTCATGCTCCTGCAGGTTTCCTATTCTGTTATTTGTGTTTTTTTGTGTTTCCTTTGTTCAGTTTGACGCCCGAAAGTGCAATCCTGGCTCTCAGTGCACTGCAAAAATGGAAATCTCAGCATGTGTTTGTATCTCATTTTTAGTCAGAGTTGTCTTTTTAGTCTTAATATGAGCCACATTCAACTGACAGGTCTAGGAACATGTCTTACTTCAAGGTATTTAAAGACAAAAATGATGTCTGTGTTGCTTGTAATGAGCAAACAAAAAAAAGAACAGAAAAGAAAAAAAATCTGACTATGAAGTAGGGAAAAATTCCTCGTCAGGTTTCTTGAAATAGAGTAATGTCTTGATACGAGAAAATTATTTCTTACCACACTGGCAGATTTTCTTTTTAGTCTTTTTAGACTAAAAAGACAAAAAACTTAATTTTTCATACAAAAAATAAGACAAAACACTTGTTTAGATTTCACTTTTTTTTGCAATGTGAAGTCTGACTTTAAGGCCTTACCCCCCTATATTGGTTGAATCTGCAACGTATGAATGGAGTATTGCTTCAGGACACCTCAAGCGTTTACATTTCAGCTCTAAGGTGCTCCACATTGTGATGTCTGTCGGCTAACATCAGGGATTCAGTGTCAAAATATACAATTAACCATGTAGGTTAACGGTATCCAAGGTTCCTGTATCAAATAAATTCACGTGTCTCCCCTTATGCCCCCCTTCACCACCATCATTTCAAGGTTCATGAGAGCCATGCTCCTGATGTTTTTCAGCATGCTTAATGTGTAGAAATTGATTTGGAGAGCAAACATCTCCGATGTGTGTTTTGTTTTCATCTTTCTTTAATAGAACTTCAGAGAGCAGGAAGTGTGTGCGTCATGAAAATTCTCCCTGGTTATCTGCTTTCACACGCTCTGGCCAGCCGCCTGCCCTCAAACAGCACCGAGCCCCCACAGCGAGAAGGAGGGATACACACATGCATACATGGGTGTGGAAATCTACACACAAGGTGCAGAACATACATCCCACACATGCACATGCAACAAACACCAACAAGTTTGCACCTATTCCTTCAAAGACTGCTGAAATAAATTAAGACCAGCAAGATGAAATTTTCACACAAATCTCAGTTTTAGACCAAGGCAGTGACCATTTAGTTTTTTATACAGTAAAAACAAGGTGTTACGCTTTATAAAAAGCCAATTCTTCTGCTTAATTTGCACTGTGGTAAGAAAAAAGTCTGCCCAGGTCAGATGAACTTTTAGGTTTACGTAAGACCTCGGCTGAAATGGACTGTCCTGTATCTTGTTATAGAGAAGTTCTCTCGGGGCCTTTAGGTGAGGGTGAGAATGTGTGAGGTCGCACCATGTGACCTTTAGCTGAAGCCGCTGGGCTGCCATTGGTCCGGAGCCAAACCCCCAAACCCTGGAGCACCCACCTCCCCCAGAGAGACAGCAGCTCTCTCTCTCTCACTCTCTCTCTTTCTCTCTTCCTCTCTCTCTCTCTCTCTCTCTCTCTCTCTCTCTCTCTCTCTCTCTCTCTCTCTCTCTCTCACTCTGTTGCATTCATGGTGCAAAGTGGAAAGAGCAGAGCTGTTTGTAGGTGGACTGTAACTGTGCTTTTCTTTAAAAACATGCACAAAGTAGTGCTGTCTGTTCTGCCACCGGCTAAAAGACACAAATGAATATTGTGTGTGCATGTGTTTGTGTGTGTGTGTGTGTGTAACAGAAGTATATGCAAATACTCCTCGTGTGTGCTATTGTATTTGAACATGTGCATGTGTATGAAAGCAACAGACAACATTTAATGTTAAATTTATGTTTCATAAGCTAGATGGATATAAATAGTTTTTTTCTAATAACAAAAAGCCTAAAATCCCTCTGTTGAAGCAATGGCCTTGCTGTTTGAGTTTTGAAAGTAGCTTCTTTCCATTTCAAGAGTTCTGCTGATATTTAGTTTGAGCCTGTTGCATCTCTGCTCACATCATAAATAAACTGTTGATTAGAGCCACCATGCATGCTCTGAAACACTCTCCATTCATGACTTTTGGTTTTCTACATGATCAGATAAAAGTGCACCTACAAAACTTCACATAATTTAAATTAAACAAAAATCGACTTCAAACTCCCTGCACGGCACAAACCCAAACCTCTAAGTTGTAATAGATTTTCCATAAATGTTGAAGAAATTGGATATGTTTCTTCTTTTGTAATCTTTGAAGCTTGAACCGCTTCCAAAGTGAACAGCAAAGCGCAATAAACCCGTGAATCTGCTAAATTATCTGCAATATTTTTAAAATCAAAATGACCTCATGTTTTTATTTGTATTCTTTTTAGCTCTCGTTCCGAACATAGGAGAAACTTCTGGAAAAGTCTGTTTGATTTAAACACAACAGTTCAATTGTAATCTTCATTGGCGTGTAAATGTGAAACATGCGCCTTGATAAAGCCATGCAGAATAATTATTTTTGCAGTCTCGCCCAAACTTGACGCCGAGAGACTGTTAATTATTTAGACTGGAGGTGTAACGCTTCATGTTTGGATGTTTGCTCTTCCACGCGGTGTGTTTGAATTCCCGCTGGAGTGGAGTGGAGGTGCGGGCTGTGTCTGCACGGTTTGCTGCTGAACATTGGATTTTTTTTTTAATCATGCAGCGGAACAAATCTCACATTAAGATGTAGCACTGTGTTTTATGTGTCCGAAAATGGAGGCAGAGAAAAGGACGAATTTGGTTTGAACAGATTGATAATTGTGTCTTTGATGGAACATGAACTAGGTGCATGCTCGCATCCATTATTATGTATGTTTGTCAGGTGCTATTACGCTTGGCTATGCCAGAGAGGCATGTAGTTTTAGGCTTCAAAATAGGTTTGGTTTTACGCACGTCTGAATATAAATTTCAGCCAGAGCGTGTGCAGAATATGAGCACCCATAGTGAAAAAAAAAACAAGATCTGAAAACTGCAGAATCTGGCAATAGAAAGAAGGAACATGCAGTCAAATGCATTAATCTCTCATAAGTTCTTACCTTGTGCAGGCTGGAGGAAAGATGAGGGGCCAGAGGTCTGCAGTCTTGAGCGCCGTCTGAGCCAAATGAACATTTCCCTCTGAATCCACCTCTCTCCTCTCCTCTCCTCAGGCCATCCTCTTCTCTCGTGTTGATTGTGTGGATGTGTATTGAGGCTGCAGACTTGCGTATTCGCCTCTACAGCAGCCGAAGCTTATCCTCCCTGTCAGCTGATTATTGCTCCGCGTTACAGACTCTATCAAAAGGTGACACTCGTGCAACAAAAGCACCCCAGTGCTTTTCTTTTTTTAAAGGCAGAAATCTAATTGTAGAGGGGTGAGGAGGTCAGCTCTGAAAATCAAATGCATTCATACATATGAAAAGACAAGAGTAATGTTTTTATAACGTTCATTATGGAGAAGTTTTAGAAAAACAACACTTGGGACTAGCTGTGATTTATTTCTCCTCATAATAATCCCCACGAGGGATGACCTAAGGCCTCCTGAAGAATGACATCAGATGCTAAATAAGCTCTTACTCCAGGCGGCCATGTTTGAAAGAATATTTTTTCATCATTTTGGAAAAGTTCGTTGACTGGAAAAAAATATCACGTAATTATTATTTAATACAGAAATTAAAGAATTGCAAAGCTCCTTCAAAAAGTTGCCTTTCCGGTTTTAAATCTTTTATTTTCTGCTCAGGGTGTTGTGTCCCCACCCCGGCACATCCTCTCTTCCTACAACCGAGTAGCAGCACTCGTACCCCGCCTCTCTTTTCTCCTGTAGCCCGCCTTGGCCCACATACCTCTGTATCACTTCTGTGAGAGCGTGTTTGCTCAAGCTCGTGAATCATAGTTTCGTTGGACCTTAGCTTTGGTGGATTTACGCAACATAAAGCACGAAAAAGGCAGTGTCAGGTAAGAAAAGAAAAGACAATGCAAAGGCAAACATAGCGACGCGAGCTATGCGTAAAGATGGTTTAGGTTGCACAAAAGGACGATAGGTTCTAAAACTTTGGACTTAGCTCCAAAACAGTTTTATGATGGTTTAAATTTAATTATCTGGCAATTAAATTCATCTTGGGGGCTAATTTTGGATTTAGTTGGGCGCCTTGTTGTGAATTCATATTTTTAGCGTAAGTTAATTCAGATTCTAGTAGTTTAATATGCTGCTTGTTTTCTAATAATCCCCTTCAGAGTGTGAGATCAAACACAGAGTAAAAACAAGCCTAATGGACTGTCGTCACTGTTGTGTGGTCCAACTTCTGTTTGTTGATTCCTGTGTTATTTCAAGCCCCAGTGACCAGCCCGGCTTTTGAGCAGCAGACATGTATTCAGCAGTTAATCTGACCAAGCATCTCGCTGTTCTTGCTATGTGTATTGGCGCGGCCCATTGTTTTCCTCTATAGATTAGGCGCACAAGCACCTCAGATAATCGAAAGGCTATAGACAGATTGTCATTGCTGTGCACACCGCTAACACAACGATTCAATAAAAGCCCCCCATCAGAAGAGTGTTTTCAACAATATATTTACTTCCATTAAATAAAACACAATAGTTTTTTTGGATGTTTGAAAAATAAAACAAAAAAACAAAAACAGAATTCCGTACCAAATAGTATACACAGAGCAAAAACCAAATAATCTGTCGCAGGAACATTTTTGATGCTTCTTCTTTTTTTAATCCAGAATTGCTATTCTAAATCGATATTCACACAGACATTAATAATAAATTTATAATATGTTAGAAACACACAACTGGTGCGTTTTAGTATGTACATTCCCTTTTGTTTGCAAGCAAAACATGATTCCTTTAAGGGTTTTTTCTTCTTCTTCTTCTTCCACATGCGTTGATAAATTGAACCTGGAGAGGACTGGAGGGTTATAGCGCATTCGCCTCGACAAAACAGGAGATGAAAAGTCAAATATATATACAACCTTTTTTTCAGTCAACAATTAACGTCCAAAAAAATCCACCAGAGAAAGCAAAGAAAAGAAACAGACCCTCCTGACGAGCTTAGAAAATGAAAACAGGTCGTATTATTGACAGTGAAGCAGACCCGAGCTCATCAAAAAAGGGGAATAAACCGAAAAATCTCCTCTCAGTTGCACTCCGAGCTGGAGGTGAGCTTGCTTCAGTGGTTCAGTCTTCTAGTGCCCTTTTTTGAAAAAATGAAGAAAAAAAAGTAGTTGTAGTAGTCTCTTGTTCCTGTGGCCGGCTGTTTGTAATTACCCACACACTGCAAAAAATGTCCACCAAAACAAGTCACTGGGGCTTCAAATCACCCCCCCTCCCAAAAGTAAAAGCATTAACCTGGTACTTTGGAATAGTGTCACTTATTTTGTAGGTTTTAGTAATTTTCGAGGAACAAGTGGCTATATTTTTAATAAAGTCAGAAAAATGCAAATCACAGTCAGACTGCTATCAAACTAGCCATATGGTCACGAAATTTCCCAAAACGCATGTGAAAAATTAAATTATCTCCCAGCCAGACTTTTCCCCTCCCTTCAGAGAAAAGTAACACTTAAAGCGCCACAACCACCCTTTCAATGAAGTGTTAAGGTGGTGATATTTTTTTTTTGCAGTGCAGGTAGGTATTAGACTGGTCTGTCCACAGCGTACTGGCAAGCGCTCAGATTAGTGGCCGGATTCTGCACACTGGCATATCCAAAACTCGAGTGCTGCTTGGCTTTCAGTC
Organism: Thalassoma bifasciatum; assembly: GCA_008086565.1. NCBI lineage: Eukaryota > Metazoa > Chordata > Actinopteri > Labriformes > Labridae > Thalassoma > Thalassoma bifasciatum. The sequence continues at coordinate 114,150 of RPOG01000102.1, forward strand.
TCAGGCTGGCCAGGCTGGAGTTACAAGTGTCCCTGTACACGTAAGGAGGGGTCGGCGGCGCGTAGGGGCACGTCGGCGTGGGTACCCCCGAGTTGAGGGACGGGTTGCTGAGGTTGTTTAAGTTATTGAGGCTGTTGAGGCTGGAGCCCGGCACGCCCGTCACCGCCGAGGGTACCATGCTGGAAGTCATGGAGGATATGGAGTTTGGAGGAGAGAACATGGTCTGCGAGGACAAAGGGTTGACATTCATGGAGTTGAAGAAGGGGAAGCTTTTGGTGGATAGAGAGGCCGACGTTAGGCCCTTGGCGGCCCAGTTGTTGTATGTGTAGCTGGGGTACATGTCCTCGTAGGGCTGCATGAGTCCATTGAATTGCGGGCCGAAGCCGTTTTTGCAGAGTTCGGCTTGCTGGTTTCTTTCCCGTTTCCTCCACTTGGCTCGTCGGTTCTTGAACCAAACCTGGAACAAGGCATGAAAAAACGGTAAGTATTTCTTGATGATTACATACAAAAAATAATTTTTACACATCATTCAGATGTGGTTTAATATCTTAAAAATCAGAGACGCCGTCTACACTTTGAATCTATAACATGCAAAATAAAAATATAATCCCAAAAATTAAACTTTGCGTACATTCACAGACTGCTTCCCGAGCAGATAACTCCCGTGCTGTGATTCAGTGTTTATCTACGTTGAATACACACTGTGCTGTCACTGCACCATCTTTAAGTGGAGAGGATGTGTATTCCTCTGCTGACCTTAATCACACAACACTAGGGCGACAATCGCAAAATACAAGCTTTGCACCTCTTTCACACGAGCAGCAGAACATGAATGGTATCTGCCACCAACAAATGTCAATAGCATCAACTGTTAACAACCTAATAATGTGTAATTACACCAAATGATCAAATAAAGAGTTAATTTATGTCTTATTTTACTACGTCGTGTAAATTGTAACGAGAGGCACAAAGTAGCGTTTGCCAAAGCTGTTTATTTAGCATTGTGTGCAGAGGATTAGAATTATTTTTAACCTCGTGGATAAACATAGTATCTAATGAATTTGAGCACGTTTATTTAAACGGGGCTCTGATTATTTGTTTTGCCGCTAAAAAACTGTGTCAAACATTATTTTCAGGGATGTATCAGCCGTGCGTAATGTTTGCGTCCGTGCGTAAAAGGTAAAAGGCATTCGTAGTTCAACCGGGCAGTCTGTACAGAACATCCGAAAATTAAACACAGGAATTGTTTTTGAATGCACCCAGGGGAGTACTCACCCTGACCCGGGCCTCTGTGAGGTTGGTCCACACGGCTATCTCCTCCCTCGTGCTCATGTCTGGATAGCGATTCCGCTGGAAAGTGGCCTCTAGTTCCTGCAGCTGCTGGCTGGTGAAGTGAGTCCTCTGCCGCCGCTGCCGTTTCTTTTTGGACGGGTCATCTGAGGAGTCGTCGTTTTTGTTCTGGATCTTTTCTTTTTCTGTCAGCAGGGGAGAAATGAAGTCATGGTTAGGCGGATCTAAGGCTGGATTTTTAGAGAAACGGGGAAAAGAAACTGGATACATTCGACTGCTGGGAAATGGCAAAGCTTACCCTTGCCAGACCATTCTATTGATGAAGTATTTTGATTTATGAAATAAGCCAAACACTTTTCACGGTTTCATTTTTTCTCTTCCTTTTTCAGATTTAGCTGACCCGATGATTTCACCTGTCACGAGGAATATGAGTAAACACCTGACTAATTCAGGCTGACACGCTGTCTTTCATTTACACAGCGCAGAAACTTTTCACTTCCTCATCACACATGGGCCACTGTCACAAGTGATTAATAGCGTGTAAAATGACAGCTTAAATCGCTGATTTGCATGCATGGCTGACTCTCTTTAGCCCGATTAATTAAAGCCTTCCTTTCTTTGCTATCGGGGCAACATCCGTTTTCCTGTCTTGCAGGGAACGTCGGCTTTTCTTACCCACTGACTCCGGGCTGGACGTGTCCGACACCGTGTGCACCTCTAACCGGTGTTTAGAGTCCACTGTCCGCTGTAGCGGTTGTAAACTAGAGGCCATCGCCAGAGCCGTGTGGTGCGTGGAGGCGAGTTTATTCCCTGTTAGGTGGTGATGGTCTATGTTTAATGGATCCCTCATAGAGTTCATGAGTAAAAGATCGCAAAAACTGTCTGTCAAAAGCAGATAAGTCTCCTTTAGTGGGCAAAGATGGGCGGAAAGTCCGTCTGCGGAATGTGTTCAGTTGTCCAAAAAGACGCACAGCTGAGCGATTCCTCCTGTGGTTCCCTCTTTCTGGTTTAACTGGAAACGCTCTAAAATAGACCACTGAGTGCTGCCATAGCATCGGCTGTAAACAAGCGGCTACCTCGGCTGACTATCAGAGTGACAAGGACAGGTAGGTGATATTAGATCCAGAGGCATACACACACTCCACCGCTCTCTCCCACAGCCTGTCCGCCTCTCTCTAGATCCCCACGTCACCGTATTGCGCCCGCCCATTTTCTCTGACAGGCACATCCATGTGGATGTGACGGTGAGAGCAACCAACCGGAGTCTACAGAAACGAGATATGTGTGCCAATGTGTTTATGCCGGCACCGGCGCTTATTTTTTCTCTTCCAAATAAAAGCATGTAAAGAGAGATGGGACGCACGGTGTACCCGCGGCGCTCTGAGCTGCAGTTGCGCAGCAGCCCAAGACCAAATAAAATGAAAATAACACAGTTTGGCCTCATATTAAGAGCTGGGTCCAGTGGCCCAGTAAAACGAAGCCGTTCTATTGATACCCGGGCTGAGCTGCGTGCTCGCAGGCTCTGCCACCGCAGTTTACTCAGGGACTCAGTGTGGATCAAGCGAGCCACCGAGCGAATTGTATTGAGGGCTGTTTGAAAGAAATATGCACAGGGCAAACACAGAAACCCACCACGGCGCAGTGATTCTTTGAAAGCAAGAACATTCAAGGAAGAAAAAATAAATGCAGCTTGACAAAGGGGGGATGTGCCAGTCTGCTCCAAAAGTGTCTTTGCGCACTTGTCAATCAACTCTGTTACACATGTGCTGTATGTTAAAAAGACCACATGTGCAGCCTGTGCACACCCTTCATTGTGATGCGTGTTTTCATTGTAGCAGATATTATTATAAAACACTGAAGCATCAGGACGTAAAGAGGCTGTAAAAGCACTTTTGATGCAAGCAAACGCCACTGAATAGCAAATTATCATAATTGTTTTCTGCATAACTTCATACTTCTCAGTTTATTTCCGTCCGAAAAACTGACTCAACTGACCTAAAATGGTTTACTATGCCCTATATTCTCTCATACAGTGGACATGCGCGTAAGAAAAGCATCGTCAGTCATACCAGTTGTCAAATGAGGCGATCCTGCTGATCTTCTCGGAGTTAGGGTTCAAATATCCATTAAATCAACCCCACCGGAGCACTCTCAGTTTGTTGACGACGGATTACTTTATCTGGGTGCTTAACTGGATCTCCCTCCACACTTTGCGTTTGGTCCCCTTATCCAGCTCTCCTGTAGTGTTTTTTTTAATCTGATAAGACTCTCATTTGCTTAAGAATTTCTGAAGGGGGACTTTTAATGAGTTTGAGCTGATATGTCGGCACATTTTTTAACCTATAATTCCCCGAAGATTGTGACGCGTTACGGTAAAGCAAATAAGTCCAAGTTTAATTTTTAGGGTGGGAGATTGAGTATGGGGAAATGTCAACTGTGTAAAAAGTGACTGAGGAGATGGACAGATAGGAGGAAAAACGTGGAGAATAACTGACACATATAAGCAAACCGTGTTTTTTGTGCACAAGCCTAATCACCAAAAGCGCACAACACTCATCGTCTTCACTCTCATCACCTTCATCATTTAGTAACACACTTCCCATGTCCACGTGGACAGACGGACGCCCCACTCAGCCGGCACATTTGGACTTGGCGATGTTAAGAAGTTACTGGGCTAATCCCGTGAAAGCCCCTGATATATAAATACCAACAGACCAACCATAGACTGGGCGCGCACACACACACACACACACACACACACACACACACACACACACACACACACACACACACACACACACACACACACACACACACACACACACACACACACTGAGGGAGGGATGAGACACTTCTTATCAAAACTAGACAGCCAATCATCTCTCACACTGAGCGATAAAACCCTTGTTTGGACGCTTTGTGCGTAATTCACTGAAAACCATATTTTCAATGGAGGTCACACATTTTTGTGTTTTGATAAATGGTTTCTTCTTATGAATGTGTGATCTATGATGTGTAAGTGCCTAAATTCTACTATTTGAATCGAAAAAATACAATAAATTGATTGTTTGAAATTGACTTTAATTGAAGGGGAATTGTAAAATTTGCACTTCTTTTTTTATTTATTAAAAACAACACTTACAATCATTTCCGTGTGTGCCTAGCAGCAATGATTCCTCTGCTGCTCCTTTCTTTCTTCGGTCGTATTTTAATACTAAACTTGAAGTGGATTATCGTTTTCCTCTTCATTTCTACCTTCTGAATGCTTTATCTCTCTTCTGCGGATTACTGCGCGCAATAGGCCGCCGCCATAGAGGGCCATTAATTAGCAATTCAGTCAATACAGAGAGGGGGACGACAAGGCTTTTTACATAGGATTAAGGACGCATCAGATTCCTCCATTAGTATATTCCTGCTCACGAATGGGCTTTCATTATACGTCGAGTTTTCCCCGGAGTCAATCCAACGAGCGCTGCATATATTACAGCAACAAGAGTGTACGCTGCTGCTCTGGTTATGTCTTATTATCTTATTATTCTTAATCAATGGTCGTTCACATTGCCCTCTGCCACACAGACACATCAATGACGGCTAAACGAAACAGAATGAGAGGTATTGGTTATTCATTTGAGACCCAAACTGGACCTGATGTCATTTCCACACAACATTGGAGAATAATTAATAAATCCCAGGAAAGGGATTCCCAGCTTTGTGTCGTCTCTGGTTGTGGATTGAATCCTTGATGTTATTGAGGAATAAAATCGAAAGAGAAAAAAAAAATCCTGTTTGTTTTTTTCTGTTTTGTTCTAACAAATTTCCTCCCTCAGTAAGTGTTAAATCAAGGAGATTCTTTTCGTTGAATTAAAACAAAATCACTGCACCAAGTCTTCCTCTGGAAGATGGTCTGATGGGTCTGTTTGCAGATCCTCGTTTGACCACAAGGCGTCTCTCTAACACAGCAAACAACCCGACTCATCTCCTATCAAACGACAGCACTTAAGAGCAAAGAGGCCAACACATCGAGAGATTGATGAACATTTCGGAACTGAACCATAGACACAGACCGAAAGAATCTGTTTAAATCCGCATTGTCGACCCGATATTAGGCTTTAAAGTCTTAATGCATAAAGAAGTCTTGGAGCAGAGAGTTACAAACCAAACGCACTGCAAAGCCACTCTAGTAAAACCAACATTTCTGCTTTTTATGGAGATTGTTAGGAATTTTAAACATGTATTTTTTAAAATCAGGAAATGGAGTAAAATAGCTAACCATGTAGCGCTACAAATTATTATAATGATCATTTTTTGATGCAAGTCTATTTGGGTCTTTTCTTAAAAAAAAAAAAAAAAAAGGTGAAAATTGATTTTAATTTAAAAAAAGTTCAAATAGTAGACAGCCTCTATCATTAAACCAATTTATCTACTCTTACTTAAGAAATACAACGATATTTTTTATATTATTTAATATTAAATCTACGAAAAATATTTGATTTTAATTCATCAGTGAAAGTGAAGAGTATTGAAGTGACACAGGATTCACAGACTCACCAATTTGTGCGCAGGTGGTGGCCAGTTTGCGGCAGTGGGAGTCCATTATGGCAATTTAAGGAAACTGCTTCTGTAAAAAAAAAACAGACAAAAGAGCAATGATGAAGCTCTCTAATCATAAACAACCCCCTATGATGATGTCTGTCACAGTTATACACCTGAAGTAAATCATCCCTCAAATAATCAGTATAACAAGAATAGATTTTGTTTTTAAATGATGAATGTGAAAAAACAAAACACTGAAATATATGACTTGTGCAAAATTTTGAAAAAGCACAAAGCGCATTTGTTTCAAGAGGAAGTACATGAAATGAATGCTGAATGTTCAAGGTTGGATTTCCGAGACTGCATTAAATTTGGACGTTTAGAAAAATGTGCATTTGAGGGAGTTAAAATTTGAGCAATTTATGGATTACATATGCACATAATTTTATTATGGGAAAAGACATGTATTTAATTATTCAGTCTCATTTAAATAATTATATGAAATAATAAAAAAATCTCGCTTGAGAAAACTGTTCATATACCAGTATGACACTCCGTCACTGGACTTCCAACAAATCAGTTTAAAGTCCGTATTACTGCACGTCGTAAATTGGGCTTTGATTTTCCAGGGCTGATCTTCTGTTCACCGTCTGAATTTGTAAAAGCCGCCGTGTTTTGCACGGTTCTGCTGTTGTGCAGCAGCCTGCAGCAGTTGGGAGTGCAGTGATTCCGTAGTAAAATCACGGGATTAGAGTCTGATTGAGATGTCTGTCGGTGGGATATTACAAAATTCATTATCGCAGCCCTTCTACTACCTCGATATGAAGTTACACAGATGGGGTTTTATTAGTCCAGGCTCACACTGTTTGCTTATGATAATTCAAGTCGGGGGGAATTTGCATGCAGTCATGCTGTTAACCATTTTCCTCGGTTCCTCCCTTCACCTGCTCAACATCATCTGTGAGGCTTTTCTTCTTCTTTCATTTCAAACATGGAGATATTGGAGGTTAAGTTTTTTTACGGCGTGTACCCGCACAACCCATTTTTTCCTACTCCTTCTGTGTTCTCACAGCAAAATGAAATAGCGAGGGTCATGCTGTAAGGTGGGAGGTTATTGCACACGGCCCTGTGTTATCTAATCAGTGAGATTTAATGAGCGGACCCTCCAATATTTCAGCCTGCTGCACGGCTGCTCTGAGGCCTCCGAAATCCCCTCTGACTGTTGTATATGATTTTTTAAACTTTATTTGATAAAGTACTAAAATAAGGAGTCAGTGCCTTCATTTAATAATTTGTTTTTTATCAATTATACCATCCCCTTTTTGTTGAGAATTCCAGAATGATGCATTGAGGGAAGAATGAGTGTTAAAATTTTCACAAACAAAATATTTATTGAATTAACATATTATAATAGTTTTATATATTTGATTAATTACCTCATTTTAAATACTATATATTTTAAGTTATTATTCTTGTTAGCCTATTATTGCTGTTTTATTAGTCGTTTTTGTCTGCTCAGTGATGGTAATAAAACCTAAAAATATGTTTTTATTTTCTCTCTGACATATGCCAAAGTCTACGCCCAATAGGAGCGATCTAAAAGCAAAGCAGCATTATTATTATGATTAGTGATTTTAATCCCCTTCATCTATTCATTCTCGGTGCACGGACGCCTCGCGCTCTCTCACCACTAACAGTTGATATGAGTCAGTGACTCACGTGGCACGAGGCCCAGCGCAGACAGAAAGCTGGCATGGCCTCACTCTGGCTTTACTTGTGAAATTAACACAGTAGAGCATGAGACTGCAGCCTTTACCGGGAGATGAATCGACTAACCTCCACCATATGGTCCTGTATTAATTAAGGCGCAAGACCGTGAACGTCGCCTTTTTTTTAAAACCCATTTTTCTTCCCATTATATTATCCGAGAATGCGAGAGAAACACGACTTACATTACGTCATTTTTTAATTAGCATGGTAGATTTCCTAATTCCTTTGGAGAATAAAGAATAATTCAAGTTTTAGGCACATTTTCTTTCAAACTTGCAAACGGATTTGCAAAGTTTTTCACAATTTATGTTGACTTTTTCGATGCATCAGTTTGCGCACTCACAGGACGAGCTGGAATTATGACGCAAAAAAAAAAATCTACAAATGTTTATAGTAAACGATTCATCAAGTTTTCTCTGTCTGATTGACCCTCTATTCCGTCACCTCTAATGTTACACCATCGTCTTTATCATCTTCTACCGACCTGTGAGGCGAACCTCTGCTCTCTCATCTCTTCATGCTCCTTCACATTACAACCACGGCTTTAAAATCACCACGCAACCAAAATATCACAACGTGGAACAAATTCCTTCACTTGCATTAACTCACACCTCACTGTTATCTCTCTGTCCCGTGCCTTTACTCCTTTACTGCACTTACCAGTTGCTGACACCGATGAGGTTTGATTTGTCCAAGCCGTGGGCGTCTAAATCTACAGTGAAGAGATAAATCCCACCGTCCAAACACCGTCTTTGCGCACCGGGAGATGCGTTCTCGCGCAAATTCAGACAACTTCAAAGTTCCGTGACGCTGATGGTTGAAGTTAGTGTCCTGAATCGTGTTGTTCGGTTCTCGGATGAGGCTCCCCCACTACGTTATCCAAAAAAAGGAGACGCAGCGTTTGCTTTTAGGTTTCTTTCATTTATGCGCATAAATAACCATCTATTTACAGAGCAAGAAGAAAAGACGAGGCAGGCGCTTTCATGCAAGTCTCCTCTTGGTTCGTCCTCTTCTGTCTTCCTTAACTTTTTCTCCCTTGAATGACGCTCCAAGAGTGGGGCATTTTTTTCCTTCGTCTTTTGAGCTCGGAGAGAGGGACCCCGCGCGCGTATGTGTGTGCGTGTATGTGTGTGTATGTGTGCGCGCTTTTAAAGGGGTGTGTTTGTGTATATATGCGACTGTGCCTGTGAAGTCTAGCAGAGGGTGAACTTAGAGCTTCTCAACTTTCAGCAACAATTAAAAAGAGGAAAAAAAATTGAGGCGGCATCTTTGAAAAAGCGCACGCTTGGAAGTGAAAACAACACAAACAAAACAGTGACAGCACATCACTGTTGGCGCTTTTACTGTAACAGTGCACCATCTAAAGTGCAGGCATGCAAAACGTAACGGTTCACTTTGCCTGAACCAAACCTGCAATTTACAACAAGTAGCTCAACTGCTTATTATCCAAATTGCGCGCTAAATAAACAACACACATTCATGACTAAATCTAGCATTTAACACACATTTAGATTGCTCTCATCCACAGACTGTGGTTAAGGTGTCAGCCTATGTAACCACAAATTATTATCTAATTAACGCACAATTAAGCAAATTATTTGATCAATATTGTCACTTATTACACTTATTTCAACATGTTTGACAAACTCAACATTTGGCAGATTCAGAGGTAGATGGAAAACAAGAGAAGGTATTCAAATGGATGCATTAGTCTCATCCAGAGCCAGACACAGCCCTATCATGTTGCGGATTTATGTGCAGATGAAGTGAACAGCTGGCTCAGATGCAAATGTTCTTTATAGATCTGTTTCGTTAGATACAGACTGATTTTCCATCCGCATCTTAAGTGAGGCGAGCAGACCGGACGTAGGCCCAGCGTTCCCTGCGCTTAATCCTTCTTTTACATTTTTAGTCATACTCCCATTAAAGCGGTAATTAATGCGCACATCCACACGGGAATTTCCTCGCAAGAGGGGACACAGAAACAAAACGTGCATACCGCACCCCCTGAGAAAAATTGTGTTTCAGGGTCATGGTATCTCCAACACACATATAGAATAATAAACGCTTTCCGTTGCCTTATATGGACTTTATAGAAGAGTAAATAAAGGGGTTAATGTCGTTTAAAACAGCTACATGAAAGATGTTTGTTTAATCAGAAGTAAAGCCTTTGAATCAAGAAAGTTTTTTAACACGAATTCCTTTTGTTCTTCTTCAAAGGCCCACAGAAGGCCAGATTTTTATTAATTTTCCACTCGCGTAAACACGCGTGCAGACAGTGTGCGACTGGTCAAATGCAAACCAATAAAGGAAAAATAAATATGTGCATATTTGCCAACACGGCTCGCTTTGGTCTTCAGAATTTGACCCGTGCGCTTTTAATATTAGATGCTGTGATATGGCACATGCACGAGAGGCAGGACAAACGCGTGCGCACAGACGCACATACTTACACATAAAATAAAAGTAAACGAGCAGAGAAAACCATCAACCCTGCAGCATGCACGTCTTTAAATCACGCCCTGCCTTCACACGGAGAAAAAGAGGGCGAAGCCGCGTCTGGAGAGGCGTGATGGTTCGGCTATATTCTCCTCTTACCTTCTTATACAAAGTGAGAGAAAAAAAAAATCAGTCAAGAGCCTCCTCGTTCTCACGCAGGAAGGTGCAGAGGAATGCCTGAAGTTCAGAGAAGGCTGGCGGGTATGAAATCTTTCGCCTCGGGGGCAAACCGGCGGCTTCTTTTCATTTCAAGCGCTTATCGATTCGCCGTTGTCATCTTTGGCGACGCAGAAGGACACTTGAAAGAATTTCTGATGGGGCTGTGATGTGAGAAACAGGGTGACCTGCTCTGCTGATGCTCTCTCCTGATTCTTAACGAGCACATCAGCCCCCCAGCGTCAGTACAGTTGGACATTTTCAACTTTTTCCTCCTCCTGCATACTGGAGAGGACTTTAAATCACTCTTCTCTGCTTTCCTGTGTATCAGCACGCATCCAAGACTGCACTTTAAAGAAGAGAGATGATGGACTGCCTGCAAGTCAGCCTTAGCAGATGCATAGAATTTAAACTTGAGGCCAGTGTAGTTCTGCTCCTTTCTTAAAAATGTGAGCTCCTGTCATAAACTTCTGTCTGGATTCATTATCCTCTCTCATCATCAGCACATCTTCTTATATTTTTTCACCTTACTTTACACCAGAGAAGTAGGACAGCTGATAGAGATAGATAGATGTGTTTTTTCAGGACTGATACTGATACTGGTTGTTAGTTGTCAAGGAGGCTGATAACGGAGCCGATATTCACTTGCGGTAGAAGTGAAACCACTTGGATCAAAATTTTGAATCATACAAACTCCAACACTGAACCGTGACCAAATGTCTTAAAGCATATGTTTATTAAAGGGACTGTGAGGACTTTTAAAGTGTCACCTCCAGCTATATGCCTGTTTACAATCTATAATGAGGTTATCAGTGCTCAAATAGGTTATTTCGAAATGATATTTCTCAGCGTCCTGATTAGTAGCAGGACTGAATTGATTAATGGCATGTCAAATCTGCCAAGCTTGATACCTAGGTTCAGGGAAGGCAGAATAGAGTTAATTGGGTTTATTAGGTAGAAGAGGCACGGCTGCATGAGAGCAAACACAACCCAGTTTTAATCTGATCTCTTATTGGTCAATTATTGATAAAAAAAGGCGGATAATGATAAGCGTCAAAATGCCAACATCGATCCTACCTTATCTCATATGTATATAAAACATGTTAACATATAGCTCTTTGTGGTCTGCTATCATGTATCAGAGTTTCAAAAATGTAGTTTTATAAACCAAAACAACACTGATCATATGAATAAGAACCTTAAGCTGCATGGCCTCTGTAAATAAGAACTGTATTGAGTTAGGCTGTCCTCTCAACAAGAGCGCTTTTTTAAAAGAGATATCCCAAAGAAAAATGATGTATAACAGGGAAAACCGTCTACAAGTCAGTGAGGCATCAGTTATATTCAGATTTCACCTCAAAAATACAAATCAGACAAGTCTCATGTCCTATTCCTGCCTCCACCTCACGTCATGCCTACCTTATTTATCCCTGCAAGGCTGCCATCAAAAGTGAATCTTAATATTTCTTTTTTTTCCACAGCATCTAGTGAAATCTACAAGTTACTGCATGATACACTGTAATCATCCTGTTGCCTCCTGAAGCTTGAGTAATGCTTGTGCACGTGAAGTGGTTCCATTATTCAGGGTTACAGTTTGCCTCACAGAAAACCAGCCAGATTTCTCCTCCTTTTTCAGCTTTAGCCTCAAACCACAGGCAATTGTCGCCTAGCATTCTGTCTGGCCAACACTTTGTGGCCATGTAATAAAATTTAGAGTCAAATTGATGTTTCCAGAGCCACAAATCTTAAAACAAATCAGTTTATGTACTGTTAATATGTTAGATAGCGTAATGAGTAGGAATTTCGTTTTATAGTGGGGTGTGACTTTCTCTTTTTAAGACGAGGAGGAAAAAAGACAAAACATCAGACGAGTCCTTTCCCAGGCAGAAATATCCTGTGTTTCCTTTTGTCAAGTATCTCTCCAGGAACGTTATTCGTGAAAAAGCTGCCTGTAAATTAAGCAAATTAAAAGGGTGGCTCTTTGATAGCTCTTGAGCTTGTTGAGCGGCTTTATGCCTGATCCTTGCTATTCCAACTCTGTCACAGTACCAGAGGGAGACGAGCTGCACTGACGCTAAGCACTCCAACCCAGCAACATGGCTTGTGGTTTTTTGAACGTTTTACGCAAGGCCAGCAAACGACTTACATGATAGGCTACCCTCACTTCTCCCGACATGCCCGGCTAACATGGTGTATATTTAAAAAGTACTCAGCTCTTCGTCTTTGTCTTCTTCTGTAATTATCCTATCCTCGGCTTCCAAAGAAAACGCTTAGCTGATGTCATTGTGGTTTTGGCCCCCTGACTGCTCTAATATTAATCCCATGCATGAAGCAGCTTCAAATGAACGAGGATTACTTTGAATTAAACTCTGGTCCATGTTTTTATGTGAACACATTAACTCCTGTCATTGCTGGTCAGTCAGACAAGCCCATCTCCATTCCTCTTGACTTTGGACATGACATGGCTTTGGTCGAGCAAGATTAAAAATGTCCCCGCGACTAGGACAGCATTCATTAAACTGACAGCCACACACAGACAGACAGCACAGCGTTGCTTTTATGGCGCGTGGTTGATCTTGGGGAAGTAATAGTCCGTGCATGCATAAACACATGCGGCCTTAATCACAGGTGCGAGCAGGCCGATAAATTGCTCAAGCAGGTCTCTGATCAATTACATGAAAAATCAATGGGAAGCTGCCACTAACCTGCTTAAGGGGAAATCGGCCAAGAATGAAATTGGTGTGATAAAATGACTATGATGCCTCCCAGCCCGTCGATAACATGTAAAACAGTTCAGCTACATGCTAACTCTCCCGTCAGCAGACCTGAGGTGCACTCAAAGGTCACAACTGAAATCAGATTAGTGCTAATTGGTCTGCTGTGGCAGAGAGAGAGAGAGAGAGAGAGAGAGAGAGAGAGAGAGAGAGAGAGAGAGAGGGCATGAGGAAAGGGAAGTGAAGTAGCTGGAGAAATATAGAGGATAATTCAGACAGTGGAGAACAGACTGTGTAATAATGCAGGAAATAAACTCTAACATTGATCTGAATGGTGTCCAGTGGAGTTGAATTAATTTATGAGGAATAAGAGGCTCAGGTAGAGTCAGAATGACTTAGAGTTTCTGAGGAGAAGTTTCATAGCCATCCATATTAGTCAAGTTTGTAGACACATTTTAGTTAACACATTTTGATGTGTCTTCTGATCCACTTCCTGTTTGTGCAAGGACAAAATCATGATTTTCCTTGGGTTTGGTCATTCATAGCTCAGGTCAGCTCAGGTCATAGATGATATCTAGCAGCAACAATCTGATTGCACTGAACATGATAAGAGGTTAAAAGATTATGAAGATTATGTATTAATTTCTTCTCTTTGAAAACTATGTCCTCATTTGTTGGCAGTTTTGCACTGTGATGTTTGGGGATGCCATCCATCCATCCCTCCCTCCATCATCTTTACCACTTTAATCTTTCTGTCAGGTGTGATGAAAAAGATGGATCAACATTTTGTTATTGGAGTACTGACATCATCATACTACTGAGGAAACATTATATAATTTAAGATTGATTGATTTTCTGGTGTTTTAAAATGTAGCATTCTGGTTCTCCTCAAACCTTGACATTTGCTTCTTATAAATGCAGGAAATTGGAAAAAAAACGCTGAAGTTTCTATGACTTGGTTATGGCTCGTGGCTTCATTATGTTTTCTAGAAAGAAATATGTATTTAGAGGTTGAGGTCAGTCATGTTGGTACATAGTTTGAGTTCCTTGTGCAACACTTTTTTGGATTATGATTACTGTACCACCAGAAATTCTGTACAATAAATGGAAATGTTGGACACAACATCTTACTTGCATGATTTTCTAAAGATGTTCTGTGGGTCTGGCTGACATTTAGGAACAATAGAAAAGAAAAAAAGTAAAGAGTGAAATAGCCATTGCCAAAATGCTGAGTCAGAATAAAATGGCAGTTTAGTCTTATTGCTAAAACCAATGTTCTTTAATGCTTACAAAAGAAAGATTTGTAATAGATGACCAGGACAAAAGCAAAGTAGTTTTGAGAGCATGAATGATTAGACCTGGAATTTTGAACACAAAAGGAAGCAACTGCAAATATCCTAACCAAAAGCTAGATAAAAAATGATGAAGATAAAAGATACGAGTCAAGAGGGGGAGGGAGAAAAGAGAAATAAAGGCAGAGACAGAGGGTGTCTAATCTGAAATCAGGATGCTGCTCCCTCATCCTGTGCTCTGATTAGTTCCAGTGTTTCACGCTCGTCTCTTCTTTTCATGGAGCCACATCGCCTGGCTGAACTGTACATACGAGCGCAGTGCTCCACCACAACACAACGACCAACCCCATGCAGCCGCCAGACTACAAGTAACACACGAGAACCTCAGCGATGAAGCAGGGTCAACGTCTGCTCATGCTGTCAGCACGTGTTGTATATCTCTGTGTCATATCTCTTACATGTGGCTGATTCTAAGACACAGGGTTACAACTGTCGAAGGGGTGTGTTGGACTACTTCACATGTAGACCTGGATGTTTGTTTTGCCTTTTATCTCCAGATCAGCTCTACATATTTACTGATGAGGTAACCTGGCAGAAAAAGTTGCAGGAAGTAGTTTGGTTGCAGTTGTAAGGTGAGACTAACAATTGACAGGTCTCAACTATGGCATACAATTTAAGTCTGCCATCCAGTGCATTGACCTTGTATACTAGGATTCTAAACCTCAAAGTAAGTTCAGCCAGTACTGCCATAGATTATTTTTATTTCACCTGACCCGAACAAAACTTCATCAATTCAACTGCAACAACTGTCACCACTGTTTCTGTTGCTTCATTTGCAAATATTACACTGGCTTCGGGAGATTCCTTTTGTTTAATACCTGACCTCCTGAGACTCTTTTGACCCGGAAGACCTCCTGCTTTGAGGGGCATGAGTGAACAAGCAAATTAAGTGAAATTGTGAGGCATGTGTGAAAAACACTCAGGCTGTGTCCACATAGATGGGTCTCTGTTAAATAGCACATGTTTAGGCCCGTTGTCCACATGAAATGGCCCTTTAAAATCACTAAAAACAATTTTTTTCTGAAAACTCTGACCTAAGTGAAGAAAACTGGTTTTCATGGTTTTGTGTATATGCCAGTAACCAGACTTTTTGGATCTCAAACATCACACCTTGGGGTAAAAAAACCTCATGGCCGTCACATATGTGATGTTATGCAGAGCATTAATGTTGCAGTTAAAATTGATACACATACATTTTGCTTGCTAATTTCTTCAAGTGCATCTTATTACTTATGTTGAAGAGCACACCTCTGTCTTTTCCAAACATAAGATCTTGACACCATGTTTAAGTCTGGCACACTAGAGAGAATGAATGGGATTCATTCTGATTGACTGGCACAGATTACGTCTGAAAAACACAGCTTCTGTAATGCTTAGCGCTGCACTTTTTGTGAGGCTTGCCTGCTTGAGTGTGGATGATTTCATTTTTTAAATGATCAGGTTTTGACAAAAGTATTTTTTTTAAACGAATGAGGGGGAATATTCATTTTATACAATACCTGGCTATGTTTATATAAGGCCTTAAAAGCTATATTGCACTAACATCATGGATGCATATTAGCTGCTACCTTTAACTGCTGTTCTTAAAAAGCCAAAAAAAAAGGAAAATAGCTAAAAAAGAGGCTAAAAGCTGGGCTCATTTGGATTTGTGTTTGGATGAATTTGTAGGTTTTTGTTCCGGGATTTTTAACGAGAGCTGAAATGATGTAAAGGTCTACTCCTCTCCAGAACAAGCAGAAAATGTATTAAAAAGATTTAAGAGCACTGAATAAAGAAAACAGCAGCCTTCTGTTTTAAAATATTAAAACAGTGCAGAAATGTCATAACTGTAGTTCATCAAGTGTCCACTTGAGGCTGTCTGCAGGAGCACTGGGAATCACATACACACCCATTCAACAAAAGACAATCTTTAAGGCTAAAATAAATATCATTATCATCATTATTTTTAGAGCATAAAAAAACCATTATAGTATTCTTATCAGTGTCAGATGATTTTAAAAAAAGTTTATGCATCAAGATGGAACTGTTAGTGTGTGTTTGTAGAGGCATCTGTGCAATTGGCTAGAAAGAAAGAAAGACAGAAAGAAAGAAAGCAAGCGAGGCCGTGTGTGAGTGAGGAGGCTGAGGTGGGGGTGTCTAATCCAGTCCCAGTGTGAAACTGTTGACATTTGTGCTTTTTTTCCCTTCATTATGTGACTGGGGCTGTTTTGCGCTGGATTAGCTACAAATCTCCCATGCAGCACATTCAGCATGCCACTAGTAGTTTAACTTCATTAATAATGGATGAAGAGATTGTAATCCAGGAGTAAGAGAGCATGGAGGAGCACCATACACACACGGAGAGGGCACCCCTCTGCTAGAATCAGGTTCTTCTTCAAAGACAATCCTGTGCCGCTGATCACATTACCTTTTATTGCTCCCCACATGTAATATTGCATCAATACCTTTGTCTCAGGTTGTAATTTGCCTGGAAACCCACAAAGGTAGGGGTGTGTAATGGAAAACGTGAAGGGGTGAATAAGAAAGGGGGGACTTCAGAAGTCTCAGCGGTGCATATGCTAGTATCTTCCATTGATTGTGTTTACTCAAGCTTCTCATTGCAGACTATTATTGTAGACTGGGGTACACAGCCTGGCCTAACAGCAGGATGAGGGGGATTAAAGGTATACATATTCACCATTTTTCTCTTCACTGGCAATTCTGATTACTGTCAAAAGAATAGAAACATGGCCTCACAAGAATACAGGTCAGCATAATGTAGTCAGAAAACGTAATGCTCTGGTTTGTAGACATAGAAATGCAGATAATTATAGTAAGTAATGTGATTGATTGTGCAGTCATAATTTACCATGAATAAACACATATGGAGCCTCAAGACGTGAGTTTGTGAAGGTGTTATGAAGCCATAAGATTGTTGTCAGAAACACATTATCAACTCACCACCTACCATGCAGTACTCTTACAGAGGGGTTTTATGCCTTCCCATATTTTAAACAGATGTAAGGTATCAATGCTGAATGTTCACATGAAATGCGTGCAAGTTTTCAAACCACTACATCTTCATATGTTATAGAAATCCCTGAATCTATCTGCTAACTACTCAAACATAAGTTCTAAAGAGAAAAAAAAGTATAACATCTTCAGGAGACTTGCTGAAATGATGAGGTTTCCCCATAATGATTTAACTGGTTCATGACATGTTGAAATTATGGGCCTCAGACACCAAGGTTTCCCCTTTTCCTCTTTGCCTTAAAAAGACAGAAACAAAAATAGGGTTTTGGAAAGAGGGTGAAATAAGGGTTTTCCAAAATGCTAGTGCTAGAAAAATAGGATATAAAATAGGATCATGTATATTTACTACAAAGGTGTCAGATGGACTGTATTATACCTAAAAAAGCAGAATACTCTGAACTAAAATGGATAAAGAAATTATTTCCCCATAAAGTATGTGCCTTTAAGAAAAAAACTATAAAAGAGTTTCACAATGCAGCTGTGCCCTCCAATGTTCCTGTGTAACTGATGTGAAGCAAGAAAACCCTGCAGTTTCAGAAAACTACAAGACAACAAAACCTTGTAGCTGAAGGGCAGCCTCTGATGATGTCTCATTTTTTGTGTCTTTCAAATTGTAATAAAGACTACACAATTGTGTGTGGTGCCTAGAATTATCTACTCTCATATGATTAAAAACTCCACCCCTCAAATGGCACAGGCGGAAATATCTTTAGGCACAGAGGCTTTAACAATAACCTGTTTAGCTACTGAGAGACACCTGTTAGAGAACTTCCTGTTACAGTTTATCTGAAGTCTAGTTTGTTCTTGTCAGTCTGAAACCCTCAGTGGTACTTCCTTCACCACTTGAAAGTTAGATCACCTCAGGCATGTTTCGTAACAAGACAATAAATCAAAGAATTTATCAAGATGTATTCAAAGATCAAAGAGACATAATTGCACTGTATAGTAAGCCCAGTGGGCAAACTTGAGTATTGAGAGAAAATGAAATAGCAATTCATTTTTTTGTTATTGCTCACAAAGTGAATAAATAAAAGTGACTATTTTTTTGGCTGCAAAATATGGAGCAGGGCTCTCGGGTATCTGAAAAAAAAAACCTTTTTATTTTTTCATGTGAATACTGCTATCCCTCCAAAATTAATTTTCTTTGTTAAAAAAAACCCAATAAAACAGACAGATTTCCTTCAAAATAATTAAAACTGATCAGAATTTAATGTGAACAAAACACTAGTTTGCCATCTTTGTGCATATACATGCTACGGGAAGTACACTGTTGATTTCCAAAGTTTCTGTTCATAGTTAAAAGAAAAAACAGTTTCCAGATTAGTCACCTTGAAATGTTTTTAAAAAGTCTCTGTGGTCAGTATCCTAAATCCTTTTCCTTCTGGACATGCAGCCAAAACAGAAGGAGAAAACTGGGTTTTGGAGGGTATTCACCAGTAGACAGGGACTTGATTTTTTTTCCTTTTACAGATAACAAGCAACAAGTTTTATGTTCAAAAACATTTTTAGTTGTCCAGTGAGTTGATGGGAATCACTATCGGCTACAGAAATGATGACCATGGAATAGCTCAAGTTAGTACCATATCAGACTCCTAAATGTTTCCAGTCTACAGGTGTACGTTGAGTTCTCTGTAGATAACCCAGAATTTTTTCATTGCTTTGTTTTGTTAGTCTGACATCACATATGTACGTTTAATAGAAGCTGCCCAGTTTACACATCAAATCAGCAGCCACTCGGCCAGTTGTGGGTTTAGCACTTTGCTCAAGGGCACAGCAGCTGTTGTTGTTGAGGTACTGGTGAGCACGTTTACTGTCCCAGCAGTGAGCATCCAGTCACAACCGTCCTTGTGTAACCATCAGATCATGTAATTAGCTGCAGGCTGTCGGAGGTGCAGGGAATACCAGGCGGACAGCTTTGAAGTGCGAGGTGCCACATTGCTGCAAATAAAAGCTTAATGGGCGAAGCTTAGGTGATGTCATAGTTCATTGTAATGGCAGTTGCCAGCCTCATAAATAATACTTAAGATTGTTTCCAAGTACGTCTTCTGACTGACGTGTCAGTGTGCTTCGGGCTGGCGCTGCTGACCCCTGGCATGCTGTGAATGTCACACAACAGTTTCCATTGTAACGAACCAGACACACACTAACACATAACCAAAGACAAGGTTTTCATCACTGTATGATATTTCTAACCTTAGAAAACAGTCTCACACATTATGATTCAAAAATTTAAGATGTGGCAACTTGTTTCTGTCCAAACAACATTTTCCATCATTGATGCACAACCCCTCAGACAGCAATCATGTCACATTCACTGACTTATATGCAGACATAAACTGCTGTGGGACTGATGAGAAAAATGCCTAGACCATTGCAGGATGACTATGCAGGGGAAGAAGAGCTTCTCAAGTCTGTGCAAATACATTTACTTAAAATACAGTCAAGATTTAAACATATGTTCTGAAACATAATTTCCAAAAGTCCTAACCATTGACAAACCTCAGTGTGAATAAAACAGACAAGGATGTTGTATGACTACAGTCTCTTGAGAATGTAAACATGTCTGCAATAAACAATATTTGTTTGTAAATGATCCTTTAGTATGACTGTTTCATTCCTGTGGATTTAAGTCCCATTATGAAATGCCAGGACAAGACAACAAATGATAAAACAGGTAATTTACCAATACATGTGCCATGATAACAGGTATTGTTAATTAGATTATAGTCTTTATATTTTATAAATATAAAAGTATGTTTAATTTATGTTTTCATGTTGAAACAAAACAAAACATTTATAAAACAAGACAGTATTAAACACCAAAAATGAACAGAAGTTCTTTCCATCCTGTTTGACACAGAAGAAGGGGTAAAAATTAGCCATTACCATTTACAAATAATACTGAAAGTAACTTTTTAATGAATCACATTGGTAGTAAAAGAACAGTCTGTCTATTTGAAATTCAATTAAACTACATAAGCTCTTTATTCCTTTTAGTCAAGGCTCACTCAAACAGTTCTGTAATCATCAAACCATGTATCTCTTCCACATACTTCATGTCTTTTTGCTGCTGTTTTGCACTTGTTTGCTTTGTTCTGAACTTTCTCTGCTACACCACTGACTGTAACTGAAACATTTCAGTTAAATTCCCCACCAATCCCAGTTTTCATTTTCTATGTCATCATGAAAAAAACATGGCTTTTATATTAACTATCCCTTTAACTTGGCCTTGTAGTGTGAGATATTTCTGGATATTCTGCGTTTAATTAGATGTAGTGAACTTTTCTTTGCCTCAGCTGCTCCCACACTTCCAATTTCGTGTCTTTCTTTGATGGACGCAAAACTTTGCCTTTTGGCTAAGCAAAGACTTCGAAATTCACTGGACAGAAAAAAAGTCTGACGTTTATTCAACTTTGCAGGTCTAAGTGATGCCTTGGTGTCTAACTGAAGGACACCCAAGCTGTGGCTGTGATCAAACCTCTAATCCTTTGGCTCCGTAGTAGTGTCTGTCAACACATCACGTCAAGTCCAGCTTGCCACTCCCTTCTCTGAAACTGCTTTCCATACATCACCCTTTCCCCTTTATACCTTCATCCCTCCATATGACAAGTCAATGAATCATACAAGCACCAGAAAATAGATACCTGCTTAATACTATCTGAAGAACACCCTTCCAAAATAAAACATAGCAGAGGAGTAACTTCGTCAGGGCAGGAAAATGTCTGCGAAGGCTGCCTCCACATGATACAAGTGCTAATGCTGAGTACAAAGTTACATCTGGTTCCCCCTGACCGAGAGCAAAGCCAGCCTGCTGACACTGAGGCTACAGGCGGAGGTGGAGTCTGGATAGCTTGCGTTTTCTGTGTCTTTTGGGGGCTGCAGTGCATGCGACGCGTCAGCCAAGGCCACATAACCCCCCCGGAGCATTCACCCCTCTCTCTAATGTTTCAATTAATTGCAGGGCTGTCACGAACGGTGTTCTGCTAACAGGAAACACATTGGCTTTGACGTGAAAGCCCCGATTGTTGATGGATGTAATTAGGAGTGTTAAATCTCGTTCCAGATTGTTTCACACAACTGCGCCCCCCCCCTCACCCCCCCACCTTCTGCTTGCCTCCATTCATGATGTGTGCCTAACAGGTTTTAATGTAAGAGCTGGACAGATTTACCCATATTATCTATCTGTTTGGTATCAGAAACATGGAGTCTTATTATTTAGGAGACAAATTATCCTATAGGTTTCAGCAAACCTGGATTGAAGCTGCTTAACTTAGAATTTCCAAGGATTTTTAATGGTATCTGCAGGTGTAAAAACTTAACAAATAATACAAGCTGCTCTAAGAGCCAACGAGAGCAGCATGTGTTGATCTTGGGAACTTTTACTGACACCGTCATGTATTCATTCAATCATTACACCCAAATTTTCACAGTGAATATCTCAGATACAGGCCACATGACCTTCTGGTTACAAGGAAGCGTCTCTGACCTTCAGGCTGCTCCAGAGCTGGAATACTTGTGTAATGAAAAAGGATGAGATAGTTTATTATTCGGGGAAAAATATCTAAGAAGTGGGAGAGAAAAGAAAGCATGGGAGTGGGACCAAAGCCTTCATTATATGAGTGATAATGCCTGATGTGATGGATCACACGAACACTGTGCATCCCCGGTGGTAAACATGACTTCATTTTGCATGTGTGGTGAGACAAGCACTTCCTCAGGACAATTTCTAGGCTCGCTCGTGATTTTGCAGCATTTCTTTTGTGAAAGGTTAATAAATATGACACATGCAAAATCTGATTGTTGAAATTAATCATTTTGTTGTTGGATTACATCTTAAATTCTGGCAAGAGTCAACTGTGGACAAGCCCCTGAACTCTCTTTGTATTTGGACAGCGCTGTGTGAAAATCTGTTGGGAATATATATTTTGATTAGTATATTACACACAAACACAGAGAGATTATGAAGCAAAAAGAAGAAAAAAAATGTATGAAGAAACCCAAATTAAATTGAATCACTGGAATATAAGACATGCACAAATCCTGACTTTAGCAATGGCAAATTGAAACACATTTTGCTTTAAATTTGAATTCGTCCCATAATTTTTGTGTGGCGCCATCTTGCGTAACTGCCATCACTGCAGCTGTGACTCAGCATCTGCAGCTGCTTATTGCTACAGCAGCGACTAGATCCATAATGATATTGGACAGCCACTTATGAAGGTTTCTTGATCAGACTATCTTGGTATTTTGGTTTTATGTAGTTGTCTTATATCAATATGCCAAAAATCAGTCAGGAGGTCCTTATGTGATGACTTCATCATTTCAGCAAATCTCATGGCGAGTTCATGGGGATCTTGCAAACATCTCATGCAGTGTTTTTTTTTTATGTCAAAATGTATTTGTTTGAAAATCTGCACACATTTAGTATGGACATTTAGCATTGTTATTTTATATCCATGATAAAAATATAGGAACGCATCAACCCACCGATTCAAAGGTCATCACCACAGAGAAGTTTCATCTGCATTTTTCATTCATATTGCTTAATCCATTTTTAAAATACTTTCACTGAGGGAACTTGACTGTTATGATTACAGTCATCTCTCACTTCATTAGCTTGCTAGCCAGTAGAGGACAGCTCTAAACATGATAATTTTGTGAGTCGCCTGGAACAGAATAACAAATTCCATCAATGAGTCACTATGAGGAGACAAAATTACTAATAATGATTTTCTTTATACACTCCTTAATACTTTAGTCCTCTTCTCAATGTCCTTAACATCCTTGTCAGAAGTATTGTCACATAGAAAGTAACTGTTAAAGTGTTTTGTTTGTGGTTACAGCTTTGATAGTTTTGGGGAAATGTTCATTTACCTCAACTCATATTGATAGAGTGAATGAACATCACCCAATTTGTTGCAGTTTTTCCTTTGCTTCCCTTTGCATTTATCAAAGACATTATTTAGGAAATTTCCCCTTTTTCAGCATTTGAGCAAAACTGGATGGTACTTAAGCTGTAAAAGGGACAATTTAAGACAGACATGACCCACCTGATATGGACTCATAGTGCTGCTCTGCACAACTTATAGAGGAAACATTAATATCTCAGGTTTACATTCAAGTTGCTGACCCATGCAAGGACAACAGTTGGTATAGTAGATGCATTATCCACAGGACTCTACTACTTAATAAAAGCCCTGTTGCAGCAATCCTGTCCTTTATCACAAATGAAAGTTGGCTTTGATAGTTCAAACTAATTTTCATGAATTACTAATCGAAAAACAGAGATTTGTCAAAGAGTGGGACACCTTGACATAATTAAAACGTTGTCTACCAAAAAGTATGCAGAAAAATGGAACCAGAAACTTTTTAAAGAACAAGATTAGCACTGGAAAATAAAATATTTACAGACTGGATTTGCTGTTGTTGAACAAATGATTGATTGATATGATATGGCCAGTGAGACATGAATCCAGCCAGGGTTGACAAGTTGTAGGTCTATGATCCTCACAAAGACAATCGCAGATCCTCCAGTGTGTTGAAGGCTTGGCCCTTGCAGGTGCGACTGAGTCTTAACCCCATCCATGGTGCTCATGGTTATAACACAGCACTTTCTGATCACTGGACCTGAAGGCCAGTTCAAATACCGCCAGGTCATCAGGGGCCCATATTAACAGAACCATGGCTTTGTCACCAATCCCACTCAACTTCAAGGCTCTTTAGGCGAAACAAATCGATCAACTCCTGACTCCATAACAGATCTGTGGCCACAGAGAACGAAAATATTATGACAATATTTTTTTTCCCTGTATAGTTCCAGCATTTACTGCCTTACCTGTGACTCAAAAATAAAAACAACAAAAAAACTCAGGATTGTTTTTGCTTGGTTTGAAACAGACCTTATTTAAATGAAGTGACATGCCAAGACAAGATTGAAACCTTTCAAAGATCCTACTTTAGATCCTCATCTTTATAGTCAAAGGAGCAAGTGTTTCCTAAATCCCTGGGCTGGGAAAAAACATAAATGTGCCTGCTGCCCCATGTTTTGTCTCCTAGCACCTAATTAGATATTGGTCCAATTAAATCAGATGACAAGGCATTGATCGCTGAGTCTTTTGAACTTGAGCAGCTAAATCAAAGTATGGGTTGGACTATTTTGTAACGTCTACTAGAACATCACATGAAGATGTATCAGTAATTTCTTAAAGTCTAATATTTGTGGCTTTGATAAAGGTCAGGTTTGAGCCTGATTTTCTAACTATCACATCGTCCCTGAATCCTGCAAACATATTGCTGATATATACACACTGAGCTTTAGAAATGAATCAATTGAAATTGTGAAGCACTTCTGACAGTAGCTGCCTTATGTTTCCATTTCTACCAATGCAATATAAGACCAATGCAGTGCAGTTAAAGGGCAGATAGCTATTGGTGTCTCAGAAGGTCATGGATGAGGCTCCTATGTCCTTCCTTACTCTCTGTCGGCATGCTTCGCAGCACCCTTGGCTCTACTGCTACGTCGCCTCCCTGCTGGGACACAAAGCAACCCTGTCTTGGCTGCGAAGCAGGAACTCAGAGAGGCAAAGGCGTCAGCTATGCAGCTCCCAGCAGGGACAGTGGAGCTGTGGAAAGGGGCAGTGGGGTGGAGGAATGAGGGTACCACCTGTTCACCTCAGCTAAACATCCAACACTTGGAGGGAGTGAACGGGTGTTACCGTTCAGCATGGAAACTGCTAGGATTTTTGCTGTCCTCAAAGAACAAAATGGTCACAGTAATGGTTGGGGATTAGCAGGGATGTTCATTAATACCCATGGCTCAAACGGTACTTAATGTGCTGAGATTTCCACCTTTTTAAAGACATAATACGACTACCTGAACAATGGCTCTCTAGAGTCACTGCCTGCCATGTCTGAAATTATTAGGCTATGCCAGTTCTATTATGAATCAATATATAATCTGATACAATTGGATACAAAGCTACATCGTACAAAGCAGTGCAATACCATAGTCTGAAAAGCTACATATATAACTATGAAGCATCAATATTATTAGATACTTAACTAATTCAAACTTTTGTAAAAGAAATCACAAGAACTTCCTGATGTTATTTTTTTTCTGTTCATGGAAACGTAAAACTAACAGTTGTCAAAGGCCAATGTGTCAACCCACTGACAGAGTCCCATCGAAAGATTCCTGTACTTCCTTGTCTTTTTGCTGTAGATGCACCAAAGCTTGTCCTAGTCTTTGCTTTAAGTATTTTTTTTTTTCAAAATGTTCTGTCGAGTCAGTCGTTGGCCTCTGTACCAATGATCAGGTCTTTGAGTTCTTGTGATGCCTGCTAGATGCCAAAATAGCAATATAAAGGTCAAATTAATTTTCACATTCTTGAATGGTCAGCTGGATGCCAATTGCCAAATATTGTATAATGTTGTCATAGAGACAATATTCACTTCCACTGCAGGTCTTTGCCTCATGCCCTACTTGTGCACTATAAAACTAGTCACACACAAAACAATGTAGAAGCTCTTAAGCCATATTTTTGTCATCTCAGGGTATTATAATAAGCTAATGTTAAATCGCCCAAGTCCATGAAGTTGTACCACTCAACCTCTTTTCACACTTATCAGCCTCTTCTTCTAACTTCACACCCTCATTCATCCCAAAGCTCCCCTCAAAGCACTTTTACAAGGTGAGAAGTGGCAGATCCAACAACAATTGAAAACAGAGCTGGTGCATCAGCTGTAGCCATCAATCATACTTCGATCAATCACTGTCACCTGGCCCCGCGCCAACCTCACACCAGTCTCTCTGCCGCGCCCTCGGCATGTAGCCCCCTGGAATGCTGGGTAATGAGGGATGGCAAGGGGCATCCAGGCATCCGATTACGACCCATGTTGGGAAGAAAGGAAAGATGTGTCATGTGAGGGTGTGTGAGCTTGTTTACATTTGCTTGTAAGGGATTCGGCTTCTGTTTTCATCCTGAGGAACAGTGGGTTGGAGTTGCGCGGCAGACATTGTAAGCAGAGGAAAGGTCACGGCGAGGAGGTGATGCATGAAAGAAGTTTATGACAGGGGATTATTGTGGACTTGTTGGGTGATAAGAAGTCATTGTGCTGGTGTTTTAACATCTGAGGACCTGTCAGTCAACAAACTCAGATACTGTGCCTGCTTTTCCTTTTTACTTCAAGAGAAGACAATCAATTCTTTGATATTTTGCTCTGTATCTTCCCTGAGTTTACATCCTAAATATTGCTTATAGCCTGTAGTTCATTTGAGGGAAGGGGCTAGAAAGAATGGACATTCATTCATTCTGTAAATTTGCTCCTGATTTATGCATCATTTTCTCATTGCACTTTCAAAACATTCAACATCAGGTTTCAGAACATTGCAAGACAGTTTCACAGTTTGTAAACTTGCAAGCATCGTGGCTTTTACTGGCTATGGCAACTTTGATTGGATTGTCGGCCCCCCACTTTGATCCAGCCTGAAATATCTCTGCCATTACTCAATGCACTGCTGTGAAATATTAAGCAGACATTCTGGTCACCCAGAGGATGAACCTAAGTGACTCTGGTGGACAGCTGCCTCTTTCACTGGCAGTGGCAGTCAGGTCAAGCCCAGAGTCTTTTCAGCAATGTGAAATCTTTGTTGTGAATTTCTGATTTTCAGACCTCAACCAGTCTATAAGTATGCAGTAACTATCATAATGAATGAAACCAACTCTGTAAACAGTAACTGGGCAGAACTTGGTGTTATACTCATACTGGGATTTTATATTCCCTATAATCAATCTGGGCCATTTTCTGCTCCGTATTCCTTCTCCCTTCTGTCAAAAGTTTGCAAAGTCCTGTTTTTTAATGGTTCCAGAGGTTATATTGCCAGATTTCTTGTACTGTGAGTAATAGTAGGATGATATGAAATCCCTTGATGTGCTCAAAAGGACACTGGTTGTACTTTTTGAGTCTGTTTTATCAATAAGAGATTTTACAATCTGCCCAACTGTTTCTTTGGACTCTAAACCGATGGTACGTAGAAGGCTGTTTATGAGGACCTAAATGACTTGCTGTAACCTGGTCAATGACCCTGCTAACAATCCTTGCGACTACACTGTCAGACTAGTGTTTTATAGCTTTCTTACCAGTCTGTTAAGACCTGAAGAACCTTTTTGAGGGGAGGTTAAACCAAGTGTCCACCTCCGATTGGAAAATACGAGACAAGGCAGAAGTGCTAAAATCTGCTGTTCGTCCAGTGTCTGCTTTAGGCTGGCTCTGGAAGTACCACAAGTCAAATACAAATTTTAAAGCTGGGTTTAAATAAAAAGTCCTAATTGATAATTTTGCTAATGGCACACACTGTACAGGGGTAATTATTTTTCTAAATCAGCAGTTTAGAAGATATTTAGATTACAGTGGAGACTTGTCACCCATCCCATTCCAATATGGCACCGCCAGCTGCTTCGCTTCAAAGCTCAGTATCAGGAACAGACAAGTGACATCGGGGAGTCTATATATCAATTTATCACACCGTCTATGATCGAGACATGCATAGAAAAAGACCTATAGCTGTCAGGGGATTCACAGCAAAGAAATTTGGTTATATTCTTTTTCTGACAAAAACTCTGCCATGGACCTTGTAAGACACATCATTTGGTCTACTTTAACAGCAATCATAGTTTTAGTGGCTGTAAGAATCTCATTCAAGAGTTAATGCTGGGGTTGTTTCTGACCAAAGCAGTTGCACAGACTTGTTAGAAATGAGACATCATAAGATTTACCCTTGTAAAGTTGTTGTATTAGGGCATGACGTGTTTATTTGCTGTGCATTAGACTTGTGTATTTGAAGATTTAATGCTCTACCAATATTCATTCCAGGGATAGCCACTTTAATTCAGCCTGAACATCCGAGATTTGAGTCCTCAGACTAATAAGTATCTTTTTAAATGGCAGCAAATATCACATCATGCCACGGAAGAGATGGAGATCTCAGCGTTAATCTGTGCTACAAACAGCAACTGTCGGAGGGGGCACAGCGAGGTATTAAGTGTAAATCCTCTTTCCTGAAAATTGTTCACAGTGCAAATGGAAATTCCATCAGAAAACTCAGACTCATTTATTATTCATCGTCACCTCCTTGCCAGTTCCTCGCAAAAAGGTGATGAAAAATGATGGTGGATATGCAAGTATATCATGTGGGGCTCTAATATGTTGCTATCAAAAGCAGTGAACTGGAAAAGACAGGATTTAATATGATATCTGGTCCTAAGTCCCTACTAATTCAATAACATTATGCCCAAGATTTATTAGGCATCCCATTTCCCATAAACACATCTGCTCCCTGAGTTTCACGCTGGATGTGTGCAATATACAAAATATATTTTGTGCTTTTGGGAAAATGTTTTTTTCTACGACATAGCACACCTCTATATCCCATAAGGGAATGAAGTCCTGTAGAAAGTATGTTTTGGGTTCGGACATTGTTATTTGCATACTTTTACACCACTGATTCTTGATCCTTTAAGGTCAAAACACCTTAAGTTTTTTTTTTTTTTTTTTGGGACCTATAAAAAGTGCAGCTCACTCTTTTAAGTGAACACTCCAGGGTTTCCAGCCCCTTGATCCTTCCTGATTTATAGATAGTTAATGGTTTCCCTCTCTGAAATGGACACACTATTTTGATGAGGACTGCAGCTGAGTGAAGAGGGATCTGTCAAATCTCAACTGGAGGAGTTGCAGCCCAACAAAGGACAGACATTACCTGCTTTCCATCAAAAAGTACTTTTACTTGGCATAAATTATTACCAAAGACCATAAATCAATTTTATAGCACTTTTTTATGAAAGTTTTAAAAGTTATTTTGGAATTAAACTGACTGTTTTGGAAGTGATGCTACCGTTACTAGATTCCCCTCGGACTGTCACATCACTGGGATTCACCAATAAGACCAGAACTAACGTCATTACACAGGAATGTGTCTCCCGTTTACACAGCATGGACTCCTGCTTACCAGAAATAAGTCTTGGATACAGGATTTCCTGGTTTGTTGGACTCAGTTCAACGATGCAAACAAAAAAATAAAAATGTATTTCTCCCATGTTTTCTTTTTCAAAATTTGTATTTTAAGCACCCTCTACTTAAATCTGCAACGCGTCCAAGGACCCTGAGAGCGTTTCAGAGACACGTGATCGTTGAGAGCCATCCTCTCCTCTGGAATCCATTAAGTAATGTATAAAATGCCTTCCTACCAGTTTGATTTGTAGTTAGAGGGTTAACCCCTGAATTGTATGTCTGTGGTTCCTGAGAATTTGAAACCCCACTAGTGAGTGATTGTTTCAATGTAAATGGGGCATGAAAGCCTCCCTATAACTTTTTTTTGGGGTCTTGTCATGCTCGATTATGAATTCCACAAGTGACTTCTGGTTTTCAAGTGGCCATTTCACAGCTTTAAGAATGGCCTCTTCCATTTCTTCCGGAAAAAAACTATTTCAAAGAGAAGAAGTGACAAATTAAACTGTTTCTGAGGGTAAACAGTGATAGATGAGGGAGACTCTGTGACAATACAATATATGCTTGTTGTGATAGTGAGACCGCTGCAAGCACAAACACATGGCTGGGTTTTGTGGGGAGGTATAACTGAGGCTGGCGCGGCGTTGACACCTCCAGCTGTCTCCAGGGTTGGAATAAAGATCTGACACCCGCGGCGGTCCAGCGTAGACACCAGCTGGGCCTGGAGCCAGGGAAAATGTCTTTCACCTCCTCTGTCAACACCGCCATTCTCTCCCCTTCACAACCACAACTCTCCTCTGCCCTCTTCTACTACCTAGAACTCTTGTTTTAACTCTGCATTTACTTTCTTGCTCCAACGTTTCCCCCCTCGCCCTACTTCCCTCCCTCTAAAGCATCCCTCTTCCGCCTCAGCCTGAGTTCCTCTCTCGATCTCTCCCTCCCTATTTCCCCTTGCTCCCCCACCTCCCACTTGCAAATCCTTTCCAGTGACACAACACTGATTTTCTGCCAACTTTTCTTCTCTCCTTGAACACTTTGTGGCACAGTAGCTCTTGACTTTCATGATGACTTCATACTGCCTCTCTTGGCTTCAGTGGTGGTCAATTTAAGAGGGGGAGTGAGGACTCTTGAGAGTCACAAGTGCTGTCTGCTACAAGTAGTGCAGACAAAGGAACAGAGGAATAAAATTACCAAATAATTGTATTAAATTGAAGTGTGTGGCTTCAGGAGGTTTGACTCACCCAGGACAAAAATATGAGGCAGAAATATGACACACAAAGCAGGTCAAGCAATTCATAGAATGAATACTTTAACAACCATGTTATGTTGATTCTGTTATTTGTTTTAAGGAACCTGATGCCATATTTTAATTTGAAAGAATCTAAATACATGGCATCAAACCATGAAAAATTAAGAAGTGGATTGCAGTGACTCCCTCCGACCAGAGGCAAACTGTTGTTATGTATTTGTTTGGAAAGTGAAGTAACTTGCCTCTTCTTTTTAACACTTCTTTCTTCAAGATAACTTTTTAGTGGATACAAAGCGACAAAGTAAACTTTGTCAGCTGGCGTGGTGATGTCATAGAGACTCATGCATGTCGTAAAGCTTGGAAAGAGCATTTAGAAATTATTATTTGGCACCGATAACTTAATTTTAAATTAGGGATTATGATCAGGCATACATATGGATATGAGACTTTTTCAAGATCACTTTGGGGATGTGGTTGCTCTGTGGTTTCTATGTGTGTTTTCTTCAATTTGATAATCTCTTTGAATCTACTCTTAGGGTGTTTAAGATCTCTTGCTAGTTTTCTCCTGTTGTCTTCTTTTCTCGGCTGTTGACTGGTCAGCCACTAACCATAAACCTAAAATTGTGAGGTGAATGTTCTCAAAGTTCTCTCAGATGCTAATAAGAACATGCATTTTGCCACATGGTCAATAAGAAGAAACTACAGCTTAAACTCATACAGGACACTTTTCTGCTGATCTGATTTTCCTGGAGTATCGCTCTTGCTTTCTGTAATTACTTATCAGTGTTATGGGCTTTTGACCAATCAGAATCAAGTATTCAACACAGCAAGATTGTTGGACAGAAAGCAGAACACTCATTATTGCAAAAGGGAGGTGAGACAGCATAAACACTCCTGAATAACCAGTAGCTTCAAATCTTCATTGTCTGTGCTAGCTACAGTACGTTATCAAGTTGTTTTTACTGACTCATGCTATATGTTAGTGGCTAACTTGTACATAATAATTCTTCTAACAGCAGGTCTCAGGCACCAGAGTTTTTACTTTGGATCACATATGAAGTTAATGTGCCATTCTTTCATGTAACCTGAGAAAAAAAACCTGTTTTCACAGCACAGCTTTGAACTTGATCTTATTCGAAACCATCTGTATTTGCAACGATATACAGAAATAGATGATTTCTTGCTCAAAGCTGTATTTGAAATGTATACCCCACTTTGGAAAGAGAGTTGGATTTTAAAATGGATAAAAGCACAATTTCTCAAACCACCCTGCAACATTCAGTTAATACAGCTGCAGACCCTGTTCCAACTTGCATTGCAGAGCCAGAGTCTGATACTTCTTTACATTTCATAAATTGCACCAGTTGCATTTCGAAGACAGCCCGGGATGGCTACACCATTATTTAAACTTGATGTGTCAATCATTCAGCCATGAGTAGCTCTGTGGGATACGTTGTGTAACCACAAGATATCAGCCTTTGCCAGTGCATATTTATGTTCCAGCTTAGAGAATGCCTCAGTGTTGGGCAGATCTGAAACATCCAAGACCATAACTGCAGACATCGTGGACATACTTTGGGTTAACTGACTCGGATAAAATGATATGTTTATGTTTCAAAGAACAATAACCAAACGATGATTTAATGTGAGAGTGTCATTCATTTTTTAGTTAAATTAACTAGTTTATCATCATATTAATGCCACTCAGCACAGACCCAAATGATGATGCTAAATAATGGAGTCAAGTAAAACCAAAATGTACTCATAAACACTTGTGCAATCTAAATCAAATATGATACAGTACATGTATCAAAGCGTCCATTATGGACCAACTTAAGCCAAATTTGATTAAAAAAAGATGTGAATCAGTCAACTGGACTTTGCTTTAAGTGGTAAATAATTTTGTAAACTGTTTTCTGATAGAATAATTTAATTGCAAGTTTCATCACATCTTAAAAAATATGCAAACCTCATTCATGCTAAAACAACACATGTGCTGCTAACCCTCTCTAGAAATGTGTTTTAATTCTATTTATGACATGCTTAATTCTTCATAAATCAGAGGAGTTGAGTCAAAAAGAGAAAAGTTTTTTTTTTTTTTAAAAAGAGCATAGCAATAGTCGCCAGTGTTTGACAGGGGCTCTGAAAAGGGTGTGAAAAGTCAGAGAAATACCTTCAGATTTTATTTGCTGGAAAAATGCTGATGTGGTGGCAAACGAATGCAGACAAAAAAGCTGGAGAAAGGAGTGAAATAATGATCACAGTCCTAACGTGGTTCACAGACAGATTTTTGTGGTCACCCTGCAGCGTTTCAGAACCAATCCTCAGCTTTGGGCTCCTTTCCCCAAATGTTTTCCTATCACCGTTCTTACACTTGAGTTTTATGGGGCTCGTATTCCGTGGCTCATGGTTGTGTCTAATAGACTAAATTGGGCTTATGCTAGAGAAATTACTGCATCCAATACACTGCATCCAGGTTGATCAGCATTTAGATTACTATGGGAAAATTTTATTTGAGGGTTTGAATTAATTTCTGAGACAAGCTTTTCATTACTATTCACAGTACAACATTTTGGGATTATGCGGCCAGGGGTGTGTCTTAACTTTTTAATTGGGATGGAACCAAGTAGCAACTTCTGGTCATGAGAAATGAAGCTGATGTGGGCTAAGAAATGTCGTTCCTTGAGTGTTCACTTGAGGATGGCTCCTGAAGTACTGTAAACCATGTACACACCCATTAAAAAAGCTGATCTTTACAGCTTAGAAAAACAAGTTTACAGCCAACCTTTTAAACTCAACAGAGATGGTTAATAACTTGTCCAAATAGACCAAAAATAAAATCATCTTCAGCTGAAGGTTTTTGTTTTTTTTTAGCTTTTCATGCCATTAATTGGCAAGGACAGGACAGTGGATAGGGTAGTAAAGGGGGCAGGAGTTGGGAATGACATGCAGGAAACGGGCCACAGGCTGGACTCAAACCCAATTCACCCACTCAAGTGCAAACCTCATAAAGTACGACCTGAACCACTGGGCTATCTGCATCTCAGCAGGGAACTAGTCTTGTCTGCATGAACGCATGCAGAGAAGAGAATCAGACTTGAATCGGATCTGGCTGAGTATGTCTCACTCCGCTTTGATGGGCAGTGCTGTGTCCTTTTTCAATCAGCAAAGTTGAAGTTGAGTGCATGTGGAGATGGATGCATCTGTAACTCTTAGGGTTCCCTACATACCATGCGTGAAAAATCAATAAGAAATTTGGTCCACAACTTATTTATTATTGGTGATTTTTGATGTGTTGGAGTGCATTGATCCCATGGCATGCAGGGACTTGCCAAGTCCTGACGAATCCAACTGCAATTGGTGTGTCAATAGCTGTATGCTTCAGTCTGACAAAGCTGTCAACATGCATTTAAATAGTCCAATCTCATGCTGACTAAGCCAAGAGTCCGATTTCTGAGGCTGCATGTAAACATACTGAATGAGTCTCACGAAAAGAGACTAAATTTTTATATTTTGAAATCCTTTTTCCTTGTTTTTTCTAACTGTCCCAGATGATTGAAGGGCTGGACAGAATTAGTAACAGGTCAGATTTCTCATACACACTGCCAGTTCAATATGTTCATCTTACAGCGTATCATCACATGATATTCGTAAAGTCAGAGCCTCATTGTCCATGCAAATTATTCGGAACCTTTTGACCTGCTTGGCTTTTGTATGAACGAGGAGAGGATTCTTGGGTTTAAGCCTCTTAGTGACAGGACCTCTGGGCCTAGAGCCAGCGTTTATGACTGATGGAGATGGTTGTCTCCTCAGCTGCCCCTGTACCCACTGAGAGAACAAGCTAAAGACACAGACGCCAAATATAGAAGGCCATTTCTCACCCTGGATTGATGGATTACTCCAAAGCTCAACTATGTACAGTGCCCAAAGAGGTAACAATGTACCATATTCTTAGGGTGGGTATGTTATTGTGACCAGAAACAGCACTTTTTATTGTTTCTTGGCCAGATGCATTGCAAGAAGTGTTTCTGGAGATCATAGTAGGACCTCCTGGCTATGAAACTGAGTAAGACCTCGAGCAAATTGTGTCAGAAGCCAACAAAGCTGGTGGCGTTTGTTTTGAAGGCTGTCTGCTCCCAACTTATGCAGTCTCCTTAGCCAGGGTTTGTGTTCTTTGGAGCCGAGTCCAACCAGATGTTTCTCTTTGAGCCACTGAAACTGATAGCTCATGACGCAGTGTCATTTTTCACCGCTGTATCTCCCCGCTCCACTCAACACCCACATAATGCTTCATTTCTGCAAGCAGGAATCAATACTCATTTTAAAGTAATATTCTCTGGGAATAATTTCTTTGAGCTCGGCTGGCATCTTTAAACTGTCTGAAAGTGATCTTTCAAAAGAAAAGCCTGTGTGGGAGGATTTGGCTGTGAGTGAGGAAAACACGAATCAAAAGGAGCAGAGATCAATACGATTTGAATCAAACAACATAAATGTAAATCCCGCTGTCTGTTTGCAGCAAAATCAAAAGTGAATGACGTCTGGGGGAGTTTTTTCTCTCTTTTCTCAATCCTGTTCCCTTAGTCTTTCATACTAACTCCATAACAGACAAGGCACTGTAATGTGAGTGCAAATATCAGGTGTGCTAATGATTGACCCTGTTAATTAAATAAAACAGCTATGGCACGGCTTTGAACGGCTAAAGATTGCATACAAAGTTACATTTAACCTCAAAAATTATCTGTGAGGAAGAACGAAATTGCTTGATGAGACGCTTTTGTTTCATTTCCTATCCACAATTTCCCACTCCTGGTGCACCGTGGCCCCTGTGGTATGTTTGTATCTTTTCAATGCTACGGATTTATGGATGCCTCTGCACCATAAATCATCTTGAAATCAAGCATCCACATGCTCCGTATGCACTAGGGCCAAAAATACTTCAGCTTTTTTTTTTTTTTCCAGAAAACGTTTCTCTCCATGTTAAATCAAAAGGCTTGACTCATCAGAGTAGAGTTCAAAGCCACAACAATTCACAGAGTTAAAGGTCTCAACAGATGCTGCTCCTTTTCTGAACAATGAGACAAAATATGACAGGAGTGACCTGTGGATCTGCATTATGAAAACCTTTTTGAATAGCTGGTATAGCTTTCTAAAAATAACTGACATGGATATCCTTTGAACAATGCGACATGAGTGGCTCCTATTGCTTGTTGATTGCAGGAGGTTTCATTCTCCCATTAGTAGTTGTCAAGTCCAGATTCTTTTGGTGGCACCCAGCAGTGGAATTGGATTTCAGTACAAAAACAGAAGTTAAAAATAAGACCAAAGAATTACATGGCCATACTCTTGAGACACAGAATAAAACTCTTTTTTTTTTTTGCAGGATGAATAAACACAGTTAATAATGGATGTTTGCGCTTAGGAGACATTTCCCCACTGTTGGCTAAAAGGCTAAAACTTCAGCCATCAGTCTATTTCTTTTTTTTCTTTTCTTTTTTTTTCTGTCCTGACACCAAAGATGGATCATTGTTAGCTCTGTCCTCCTCCCCCTCACAGGGTCAAGTTCATGCCCTAGCACTTGTCGCTCCTCTTTGTGAGCCGTCTGCTTTCAAGTGTCAAGGTTGAGCTGGTGTCTGGGCACACTGAGAATTTAACAAGAGGACAGCACTTACAGGGCACTGGCATTACATATCATATCATAAACAGATGCTTTACAACCCGGTGTTTCTGAAAACTCAATGTAAATCCACCTTGACTGACATAATGTAACTTTATTTCAAGATTTTACCATTTTATGATCCATGTTTACTTTCTTTACTCAGCCACTTCTTTATCTCTACTTCTGAGTGATATGTGCCACAAAATCTTCACATTTCTTGGCTTCGAAAAGCTGTGCCCTTATAGACTGTGTTTCCCAATATTTTTAGTGACTGTGTTTGTGAAAAACAAGTTGTGGTTCGTATAAATTATTGTCTCTATTGATGACAAATCCAATATTAAACTCTAAGGTTGGAATTGGTTGAGAGCAACAGTCATCCATCATTTCGGTTTGAATTTATTTTTGAAGCTTGGCCCCAAATGACCCCGCCCTAACCCATCACACACCAAAACAATTTTGTTTTATCCAACATGCCCAAAGTTCACATCTCTGAGAAATTTATTGCAAATATAAAAACATTATAACAAATCACATACTGCTTTGAGGGGTCTGTATCTTTCACTTGCAGTCTTTTGCAACTTTAAATTTAGCTCAGTGTCCTAATCCCCAGCATTGTTCTGTTAGTTTACTGGACGTGCTTTTAGAGGCAGAGTGGACAGAGTTCACCTCGAGCCACTGTGTCATCTGCCAGACACAGAGATGACTCACTGCACAACTGGAATCGAAGAGGCTGTGGTGTCGAGTGTCCCATGTGCTCAAGAATAACCAATCAATGTCAAGAAAACAAAGTGGAGCACAAATTAGCTCTGGAGAAGTACACATGTGAGATGTATGTGTGCAGTTTGTGTTTCCTGGCTTAAAAGAGCTCCAGGAAGAGGAGTGTAGAGGCTCTTGGGACCTATTAACCAAACTGAGAAGGAGGAATTTTCACAACTCCTTCTGTCTTTGCTTTTTTTTATTTCATTGGATGGCTTTAGAAACAAAATCTCTGTTTCTTTTGTTTTCTGGATATCCTCCTGTAGGATTCCTTCCCCAAAACACAAACTTTTGTCACAAGTCATCAGGGACTGTATGAAATTGCCTGATACGGACAACTCTTTCAACACCAGCCATGTCCGCTTCACCCTTCTAAAACAATAAAGGCTTCAATTACATTTGTTTTCACACATGTTAATCTCTGCTTGTAAAACTTACACAAGCCCAAAGAGGTGTGCTCACTCACAAATTCCTCAGTGAGTTAGTCAGGCGGCGAGTGCGTGGCTGGAGTGAGTGAAATTAATGAAGTCTGTAATGGGTTATCAAAGACGGGAACTTGATATCTGTGTCGGGGAACCCCACCTGTTTATGGGGAGACACACTTGGTCTATACACACACACTCACGCACACACATGCAAACACACACATCATAGCCTGCCAGACCGAAGAATTGCAGGTGGGGTTCAAATGCTTCCCCAATGTCAGGACAACAGGTGGATAGACGTTTTTTTTTATGATGTCTGCCCTCTCCATGTGTACATTTCAAGGCGAGCAACATGAGATGACAGAATTTCCTGCCAGAAAGAAATACAGACTGAGAAAGGACACCATTTTTCTTCCTTTTTACTTGAATTGAGCCAGGCTTGATTCAGATATTTTTTAATATTTGTGTTGAATGCAGCATGTAAACATTTTCAGCTTTTCTCCGGATGTTTCTTGGCCGTGAAAGCTTCAGTTGAGATGGTAGCTACATATATTTAATCCAGCTTAGCTAAAAAATATATTTGTGATCAAGAGAAATGTGTGGTTAGCACATCTCAATGACAAAATAAAAATGTGACATCAAACAACTAAAAATATTGAACAAGAGGAAGAAGGAAACAACATGCAACTTGTTTAGGGTATTGTTCATTCTTCATTTGTAATATCATGTACACTTTTTTTGGGAGGATTCTGTGAAGATATTGACAGTTTTTTCCTGATTGTAGGCCTTGAAGTACAGAAATTTATCTTGTGCTTGTAGGATATTTGCTGCTCTAGGAATTGTTGCTAAAATAGTGTGCAGGAAGAAAATCTGTCTGCTTAGAATCCTGGTTTGTCAGTCAATACTTTTTATGGTTTATTGAACTACCGACCGTAGGGTTTTGAACATTATTCTGATACCACGGAAAAAGATATTTGGTTGAGTCCTGCGGATTTGGTTTCAAGAATCTTCTCTACAACTGAAGTCCCATTTAGGGTAAATAAGCTACTTTGAATTGGTTCTTTCGAAGCGGGTATTACTAACTGACAATTTGAAGATTTTATGAACTGACAAAATCCAGTTAAGAGCCATTACCTACAATCACTTTACCTTAAAGTCAACCAACATGGTTATTAACTCTGAGTATATGCATACAGCCAGATGGCAGAATGTGTGGAACACTTCAGAGCTGCCAAAGTGCAGCAGGTAACGCCCCTCCAAACCACTTGGCAACAAACACTTGATTTCCACTCCACATGCATTCAAAATATCAAGCCAATGCACTGCTTCTACATATACACAGTCTGAGGGAGTACATCTGTGTTACTTGATGCTTTAAGCTTGCACAATGAATTCACTCCCCCTTCAGTGATATTAAATCATCACGGTCTTACAAAGATTTTAAAACAAAAGCAGCTCTGGGAAGCAATGTAGCATCTGTAATGATGATTCTTTCAAAGTTGACTTGTTCTGTGTTTCATCCAGGGTCAAAACCTCAACCTGAGCATTTTGGCATCTTGAAAAGTGGAGTTTGTTGGTTTTTAAGCAGCTCATTATTTCTTGGTTTGTTTGAGTATGAAAAATATCATGTCCCCACCGACTTTATGATTTAGTTAGTGCCTAAACTGCAGCCATATCCAAAATTTTATAGGGAATTTTAGTCCATGCTACACACGACAGTCACAGAAATAGATCAAATATGCAGAGCAGAGACTGAGGAACACTGTGCAGTAAAGGGTCGCAGCCAGGAGTCAAACCAGCGGTTGCAAATCGATATAGTACAGCTTTGTTTTGGATAGAAATTTCGTGATAACATTATCTTTCCACAACTTCTCTGTCTTTATATTTTTTAGCAACAATGAAACTATTCCTCTCTCGATAAATAAACTCAACTATCCCATTCAAACTCATCTCCAAGGTCATTTTTCAGTTGTGATTGTGGTAACTACGTTTTCCAACTGAGCTTTCCATCAGTTTTCCAAACACCCCTACCACTCCACATTTTCCATCCCACTGAACTTTGGAACATGCACTAATACTCTGTACTCATCAAATTATGTCCTTTGAGTTCAGCTAAATATAGCAGGTCCTAAATCACTGTACAGAAGTGCTAATCATTTTCAGAGCACAAGGACCAGCGTCGAGTCAGATCAAAGTTAAGCTCAATCGTATCTGGAATGTGTTACCCTCCTGGCTATTTTTAGCCTATCCTTGCTAACTATCTGCCTTTTGGACTTGATTGGAGATTAGCACTGATTTCATCCTGGCGACGAGTAAACATCCTTTCATTTATTTTCATGCTCTGAATCCTCCCGCTGCGGCCGGCTGGATGGGCACCTGCTATTTTTGGGAGAGTATGGTGAGGGGTGTTCTAAAGAGAGACCGGCTTGTTTTACACCCTGATAAGAATCTATAAATACTATTTGTGAGTGTGTGTGTGTTGGGGTAACCAGGGGTATGTGTTTGCGGGTGATGATGTGTGTATATGTGGTGCGTGTGTATGCATGCTGTGTGTATGGGTGTGTATTCGTGTATATCTATGTGAGGCCCAGAAACTTAGACCGACACAAGTGAGTGTTGAAATGTAACAGCATCTACAGTTTCCTCTTGTGTGGTGTCAGATGGTGGGAAAAATTGTTGATGATTAATTTTCCAGGTCATTAGCTACTTTACTTTGTTACCTAGTTTAAATTAATACGTTTTAAAACTGTTCGATAGTTCCTCCATATTTGCATCGTATTTTACAGCTCCAGATCAAAACTAGTTCCAAACTGCAAAACTTCCCTTCACTTTTACACAATAATTTCTGGTATGATAAAAAAAGTTGACCATCTTTTATTAATAAATTACTGAACTATTTTTAAGTTATGCTGAAGTGACACAGTTTGGCTGATAGGTTTACATAAGAGGGATTTCCCAGCATGTAAAGTAAACTTATTATGGGCCAAAACTCTGTTTGCGTTAGTGATGGCTCATTTTTCACTAAAGGCAACCACTTCAGACATTGAACCAGTTTGAAGGTTCTTATAATTGGAGCATTACCAAAGCATTATTTCTTATGCATTTATCATACATTATTTTATGTTTTTACATGATTTGGCATGTTTGGTAAAGTAATTGTTAAACTGTCAAGATTGTACTGATAAATAAGTACTTACTCTGTACTGGGCACTGACAACTGACAGTTATGGAACAATTAGTCCCTAAAGATAATAAGACAGTAACAACTACTGTCTTGACCCAAATAAGACATGGTGTTTTGTTTTGTTTTTTTTCTCAAAAGCCATCTGGAAAACAGATTATTATCTTACATTCAAGCTTGAGTAATTAAGTGTCGATACTTGTAACAAAACAAGGCGCCACATGTAAAATGAGTGTGCCCTTCATGACTGGATCCAGCAGTTATTCTCTTTTAATGCCAAAGAGATGAAAGAAGAAAATATGAGGTTAATTAGGTTGACCTAATTGAGAGCAGGTTAAATAAAATTTAGGGGAAGCATTGATGCCTTTGTTAAATTTTTCATTCAAAGATAGCAGTCTCAATGTAGTGCAAACAAATGTCAAACAGCCAAGAACTAAGGTGGCACAGGGTGCTATGTACAAAAGTAATAATAAAGTGTTTTCTGATTAGTTTGTCTCATCACAATTCTAATGACAATAGTTTTCTTTGTTTTATATTTGATACTTGATTAAAATAGCAAAAACAAATGAACAAACAAAGAACAACAACAACAAAAAAACAAACAAACAAACAGAACAGCCAATACACAAACAAAAATTCCAGCATTTTGATCAAGCTCAGCTGATTGGCCTACACAATAATGTAGTATTTGTGTACATACAGACCCATAAAAAAGGGAATCAATCATCTTCTACTTCTCTGATAAGAATAAACATTATCGCTTTGCTGCTGGCTCATAGTAGCTAGTTATGTTAGCAGTTTATTGAACACAGAAATGACCTACAAATAAGAAATCATATATGAGTGAACCTGCAGGGAACTAAGCCATAGCTGTGATATTCTAGAATAACTATAAGTTGATAAAAAGGAAGAAAAGGTCACTCAGAAAATGAATTAAAAAATTCTTGAATTCAGTCTTATCAAGGAATTTACTCTGTTTATTGATGCAAGTAAAAGAGTTAACGTTCACGAAACTTAGAGTGAACCCAGGCGAGTTCAGGCCTGACAGCTGCTCAGGTTCAGGACTGTGAAGGTTATGATCACAGTGAGTGATTCCTATCTCACCACTTGCCCACTCAGTGTGGCCCCAAGACCTCTACCCAGACCCCCAGACAGCTGAGCCCTGGTTTTGGTTTCATGACTAGTTTGGTTATCACAACTACAAACCGGACTTTGTTGTCACATATTTTTAACGTCTCTGTTTTCCATGTAACTTGTCTGAGCATGTCTGTGCTGAGACCTCAACAAACATATTAACATACCCGGGAGACAGTATTTTATTGAGACATGTTGCAAAGAAAATATGGATATAGTTTGCTGCAGATATTTTTAAGACTTAAGTGTGGCCAACTGCAGAGCCTCCCTCCTCTTTCTTTTTCTCCTTATGAGTAATGTCGATTTTCTGAAAGCACCCTCTCCCCTCCTCTTTCCTACCCTTTCCCTCTCCTTTCCCCACTACTTTTCCTCGCCTCTTCTCGCCAGCTGTGGTCTGCACAAAAACTGATTTTCAGAGTGTTAACCACCATGTTCTTCCTGCAGACGGCAGGATTTCATTTGCAGAGCACAGGGGGCCAATATCTAGGGTAATTCCCAGGGTTTAGTGCCACTGATCTCTTCCCAGCTCACCTTGGGGAGAAAAATTAAAGCGGCGATAAGGCCTCACCCTGCCCAACAGCGTGTTCACCCTGTGCTGCCCGCCGTCTCACTGCTGTTGGCTACTGCAGCTCACACTGATAACACCCGGTCAGTCTCATATTCACCGTCTGCAGGCATGTGTACACAAACTGAAAACAATATGGTTGGGAAAATATGGTAAACCTGATGTTTTATGGAAGAGTTTTATGAAGTATTGAACAAAGCACACTTTATTTGCTTGTTGCTTGCTTGCTTTTACCATCCTTCTTTTCCAGCAGATTGAAAATAGAAAATAGAAAATTATCAACAATAAAAGTAACTCGATACCTCAACCTTGACACACACACAAATATCTAGCAACACCTTCTACTTGGTAATTATTTCAGAGCCCTGTTCACACGAGCATTACACTCTGAAAATGTTCTTGACTTGTCAAAGTTTGCTGCATGTGAGGACACAATTTTGAAACCTTTACTGAATGCTGACTTTTTTTCACCTCCTGTAAGATTTCTGTTTATGTCATGAAGCCTGTGTTTTATGGATGTGATTTTTGCACACTATACAGGTTAGATTATATTCAGACTTTTTCACATGTGAAAAGGGCCCGAGACAGATAACTGCCGTATCACATTTTCCTGTTTCTTTACCTTTAATTCTCTAATTTGGTAAACCATCCCAAATGCTGTAGTGGTTCCACTTTGCTCATCTTCCTGCAGCAAAATTACTTTTCCTCTATCTAATAAAAACCTTGTCCATGACCACTTTTACGACTTGGATAAATGTCACTCCCTGTGAATGTTAAAACCTTGATTTAATTCAGGAATATGTTAAAGCTGACAGCACCAGTGGTGGAGAAGAGAGACAAATTTTCAAGTTAAATGTCAAAAGAATGATTTACTTACAATTCAATAAAAAATGTGAAAATTTGGTTCTCATGTATGTTAAATAGAGGCAGAATTGGTTGTGGGGCTACTTGGGAGAAAATGAAAAA
The DNA here is from genome assembly GCA_008086565.1 of Thalassoma bifasciatum. Lineage (NCBI taxonomy): Eukaryota > Metazoa > Chordata > Actinopteri > Labriformes > Labridae > Thalassoma > Thalassoma bifasciatum. The sequence goes on from RPOG01000102.1 coordinate 157,411, forward strand.
GAAATTTAAAGTTTCTTCCTGGTTTTAGGATGGTGGTCTGTTCAAGGACATTGCTCTGGTACGATGTGATGGGAGCAATTACAAGTAGAGTCTCGTTAAACTGTGGGCTCGGGTTTTGCAGAGTGCAAGTGGAAACTAAAAAAGGAGAACAGGAAACAGTGATGCTTCATAGTCTGCTTCATACGAAGATTTGTTATTTCTCTTAAGTTATTTTCCCCTTGTTTCAATCAGTACTTTAGATGCACACTGCTACATGCACGTAGTAGTTTATCCCCTTTCTGAAGGAGTGGGGGGTCCTGAAAAACAATCTATTTCTGCTCACCAGGAGGGCCTTGTGGATTTAAGTGAAACCAAATGAGCCGATGCCTAGCTGATTAATGCAAAAGTTATTGTTTCTTTAGGAACGCTGCGTTACGTAATAACCCGTCTCTCCTTTTCATGCGTGATGTGACACTTGGTTTGACATTTTACCATATAGAGCGCTCTGCAATATGTTTCTAATCTGCAGGAGATGGGGCATGCATGCTTCCCTTTGAAATGATGCACCAGGAGGAAAACATAAACAAATGTTTGCCACCAAGCACGTTCATCCCCCTCCCCTCCTCTTTCACCACCCACCCAGCCCCCGCTATGCAGAAAGCCACAGCCCCACATGTGACACATTACCAGGGAGGCAGAACATGTTTTTGAAATTAAACTATTACCACTCCTTTCAAACAAGATACATTTCCTAATTGGGTCCTTTCACAACATTTACATATTGGATCTTTTATTCTCCCCTGGGAGGCGGGTGTTGTTGGTTTGTTGGGTGTCAAATAGAGGTGTCCCACGGAGGTAAAGTTTATGAGAAGCAGCCTGGAGAGACAGAGTCACACTGGGACAAAGCGATTGGCTGCGTTGACATATGAAGCTAAACAGTCTGACTTCTAAGCCGTGGCAGACCCAGCTGACGGGTCCCTCAGTCACCTAGTTCTTCTCCCTGGTGCCTTTTTTCACCCTTTCAATATGATTTTTCCCAGCACTGCTGTTTGTTTTTATTTTTGATTGTTTTAGGAGTATGTTTGCTTTATTAGACAGAAATTTAGAAATATGGAAACTTAAAACCCACCTCTAAGACTAATCACAATCAGCCATATGCTACACTTTAAGAAAAAAAATGACATCGCTCAATTTAGCTGTATCAGTACACTAAGCTAATGTGAAATGATACTGTCATTGTATGTAATTTCCACACCGCACTTAAACGACTCCTCACTTTCGCTGTCAGGCTGAGCAAACACAGACGTCACAAGTATCACAGGAGTCGTCTTTTCCTTGTCTCCTCTGCCCATTCCTGAGAAACTCAATCTATTGTTTGATGTGGACCGACAGATTCTCTTCCAAAGATTGCCAAACACTTTGTGTAAACAGCCTCCATTTTAACCCTACACCCAAAGTGTGACTTAATAAAGATGAAACCGGGGGTGTCCATTTCCCCCCTCGCTGGGGAGACAGAATGAAAACCACATGAGAAAATACATGCCGGTGCACAGCGTTAAGTGTTCGTATGAGAGAAGGAACAGTAATCGGATTGGTTTTCTGTGACAAACAATAACATTTGTTCTAAAGCAGCAGCATTTTTTTCTCAGGCAGAGGAGGCAGTAGCTCCCTGGGTAATCAGAGCCAGACTCAGCACGGCTCCGAGATAAAGGGGTGGTGCTACCTTTGTACTAGTGGGGAACACAGGGTCACATCATCAAATGTGTTTGACTAAGTGGTACTGTTGTTGGAAAAAAAACCTACCTCATAAAAGAGATAAAAGATGATTCTTGAGGGGGAAAAATCAGGTTTAAAAAAATTCTGAGAAAAAAAAACCCCAAATAATGAAAAAGAGAATCTGCTGTATAGTCAAGGCCTTGGTTGCAATCAAGCATTTTAAGTTGAAAGTCAGGACAAAATGACTGTGCCTCTATATGGTTTGATTTTTTGACACATTCAAATACCAATGAAGTAATGTTAAATGAGGCATACATCCATTTTTGACTTAGTAACAGTTATTCAATACTGATTTACAAAGGAAAATTTAAAAAAAGACTAATACATATGCCAGTCGATCATTTGTCATTCACATGCTCTACATGCTCTTCTGCAAAGACATCACAATAAGCTTTTAAGCAGCGAGCATGTCCACATGTTTTCAAATTTGTAGAGTCTTATGTTGGTTTTCTAACTTGGTTTAAGTCCAAAGCAAGTTAGTATTCACAAGGAAACTTTTTTTTTGCCTTGTTTCCTGTAAAAAATGTCTTTTCTAGACTTAAAATGAGCCACATGTTACTTTTCAATCCAGAAACATGTCTTGTTCAGAAATATGAAATGACTAAAATGATGTCTGAAGTGCATGTCATGAGTAAAATAAATCTGCCAATGGAGTTGAAAAAATTCTCTTGTCAAGTTTTGAAATAAGAATAATGTCTCAATAGAAGACACTTTTTGTTACCCTATTGCAGTTTTTTTTTTTTGCTCCTTAAAAGTAATTCAGCCATAATTTTTTGTCTTTAAATCCTTGAAACAAGTGATTTTTCCAGAAGAGTCTGGTAATATGGCTCAAATCAACTGTAAAAAGACAATTTTCCTAGAAATAATTCAAAAACACTTGCTTGGATTTTAATTTTTTGCAGTGGTGGCCTTAAACACCCTCCTTAATTCAAGTTGTTGTGAAAATGATTTCATCATTCGTTTTCAATTTTACAAAAGAGTTCTCTAAACAATTGTTTCCAGGGTTTTCAAATTCAAGCAGTAGAGAACTGCATAGTTTTTTTTTAAGGCACATATCTGTGGAAATCTTTAATGTTGTGTTATTAAGTTATTTCCTGGCCATGTTGCTGTTGGTATTGCAGTATCTGCAAGTGTTGGGCTTTCCTTTTGGAATATCTCTTCTTCCCTGGTCCCACTGAGGATCTACCTTAATTATTTAATGTGGGAGCTTATCTCAGTTCCCCTCCATTTTCATAATGACTGATGGCTCTGCCGCCCCATGTAGCTCAGCTTAACTGTGATCAAGTGGAGGCTTGTGGGAGCCCCCTGCACGCTTACAGTCCCTCAGCAGACGAATGTGCGGGCGATGATGGATCACACGGTTTTCATCACAAACTCATAGGAGTGTCTGCCGGCCTCAACTTAAGGGCCTCTGACCTGAGGGCTCCCCCCTGTTGGGATGAGTTTAGTTGGACAAATTTCCCCTCCTACAGGGTCTCTCCCGACTGTGAGGGGAGCGACTGCGTGGCTCATCTGCCTCTTATTACGCCCTCAAATTGAATGCGTACACACTGGATGTGTTAATGGACAGAAATGCAGTGGAGGGACGTGGTGCGCAGGGCTGGTAAAGAGAAACTTCTCCCATAGCATGTCTGACTGCCTGCACAGACAGAACTTTCAGTTTATCTCTGCTATTATGTCTGGTGTCAGGTTACTTGGCAGACGTCTGAAACACAGATATTTCTGGGTTATTTATTTACACTCTGCACATGTGAGTATTTTCCTCTGAGACAACCTAAGAACTTTGGAAATGTACAGTAACCCCTCTTATTTTCACTTCTGCGGCATGCCAGTGCCACTTAGATTCACATGCCAAATGCTAATGTTCACCTCAGATACCAAAGTCACTCCCTGCCGCTGTCATGTATACGCACAATCTTCAGCTTTACAATATGGACATACACATGAGAGGGGACAAAACACTTAAAAGTTTCAGAGAATCAACAACAAAGGTGCAGCTAATATATTGTTGGATCTTATATATACTACTTTTTACAACACTTTATATATAGTATAAGTGGTATGAAGTCACAAGAGAAGATGTTTTATTTAAAGCCCACTTGCTAACGGAATGAGTAGATGAGAAAATTGGTTTTACACGCGACACATAAGTGGGTGAGGATCACTTAGCGCGGGCTGTAAGCAGGTGGGTGCTCTGTGCCCAGCAAGTGGCGACTGAAGAGAAACTTTCATGGCAACAGTCAGCACCAGTTGTTGGATACTGTAGCCTGGCATTTTGTGTGCTTTTCCAATCCCACAATGGATCATGCATGACCACAACACAAATGTAGATACACAGGCAACAGAACTGCTACTTCACTTACAGAAGCTGGAGCAAAGTCTTGTCGCACAACTGTTTTGACCACTAGCAAGCACTTAAAGTTCACTCTTTTACGTTAGAACCATGACAGTAAATAAGTCTTATTTCTCAGGAAGTGAAAACCAGAGATTCCTTTTCTGAAGCCATCTCAGTAGTCTAAGAAAATAACAGGATGATGATAGTGTCATAATGGTTTGGGGTTTGAAGAACACACAGACAACCTTGGGTACAAATTTGGACCTGCTGTCTCAACTCAGTGGGCAGGGCTTCTTGAAATACAGTATCCAGTTGCATGTAGGGATTGGATGATTCTGATATTGGCTCAACTTGTCTTGGGAAAAACAGCTTGGCCTCTGATGCAGCAAATATTTGATTATTTTGGAAGAATGTGTCCCTCCTTGGTCCCCAAACTTGATGAAAGGCAACAATAATTGCAAATTTACTGTTGAAGAAAAACATCTTCAGAGAAAAAAATGGAAATTGGCTGACAAAAACTTTGCAATAGCTGCTTGTTAATAAGCTTAGAATTATGTCCATAAGTCGCATGACACCTCCAGAAAAAGACGTCAGAAATCGTAGAAAGTTTTTTGATAATAATTTAGTTTATATACAGTACTGAAAAAACATAAAGGAAGCCACATGTTCTGACTCTTGACACCAAGCAGTGTTGGCCCTTAATGCTAAGAACTCAGTGCGCTGTAGTGTTAACATTCTCATGTAAGCCTTAAACAAAATAAAACTATTACCAAGCTCCTCTGCATATTTTTCTGGCGTTAACACCATCACATTGCACTTTCAGATACTGGAGTTTAATATAACACATTATTCATCTGGGCGCGCATATTTTTTCCCATCAGTACTTATGTGGTTTTTTGTGCAATGTTTTATCTGTGAACTGACATAGCTTATTAATTATGGCATCCATTTAGGCAGTTGATGCAGTTTTAGCATCAAGCACCACCCACTGCACTGTACAACCAAGTCACATAATAAATCTTGACTGTGAACATCTCTTGAGTGAAACCAGCTCACTTAGTTTTTTCCAGGGATGAATAAAGTCCTCATAATGAGTAAATAAAATCTATGAAAAGGCTTCTATAACACTGATAAAACACCGATCAATTAGTGTGCAAAGGAGTAATTGTGAATAGACAACAATGCAGTTTAAAGGACATTTGTATACCTTGCATTTACTTCCAGCTCTGTAAAAACTACTTCTTGTCCGACATTAAAAGACAATCAAACACCAAATGTTCCTGCATCCACTGAAAAAATTGAGCAAGGAGAGAGGATTAGAAACAGCTTGGAGTGCAAATTGAATTAGCCCTTTAGAGATGACTCGGGGTAAGAAATGAAATGTCATCCTCGCCCATGCAGGCAGAAATGCAAAACATGTGAATGTGAAGAGCAAATTTTTTTCCCCACTTTGCCTCTTATTTTCTATACACTGGCTCCTTTTTTTTTACTGTACTGTGATGTGTCAGACATAAATCATCACAGAGAGGATGAGAAACAGCCGTCTGCAGCTCCTTGTGACACACAGGGACAAGGAGACTCATACTGTATGTTGAGTCTGACAGCTGTTTTCAAATGGTGTGTCACAGGTTTAACCCTGCTCGGACTAATTACCTCCTGCAGAGCTGAGTCCCACCACAAACTGATAAGGGATACAGTTCACCAGACTGATTCATTACCCTGAAATGATACATGCAAACCACTGTCCCCCTTGTTTAAAGAAAAATGTTTGAAATATTAAGCCTCCTGGAAAAAAAAGAAGAATTACAGAAATACTGAACAGGATTGCTAGCTTAGAAGTTTTCACCCTTTAGCCAATCTGCAACTCAACTTACTGTGTGTTTCAATGCAGCAGCTCGAAACACATTTTGTAGACAAAGTGATCACGTTTCCCTGAGGCATGTGCTGTTCTCTTACTATTTTTATAGACATTTAATCTCAACCTGCAGGAGAGCTCTTTTTTGTCTTCCATACGTTCTGTGCAGCTCTCCAGTGATTGATCTGAATTTGATAAGCAAGATGTCTTTGAGGTAGTATGTTTGGAGCAGATGAGCAATAAGGCAGGCTGCGTTTCTTCACTCTTTTGGATCCTGCAGTGATGGTGTTGGTTCTGACACCAGAAACTTGCTCCTATATGCCATGGTTTCACTGAACAAATGAAACAGTGGCATATATTAAATTAATAATCCAGGTGAGGATAATGCCACAAGTGCAAAAGTCTGTCTCAGATCAGTTGGAATAGATTGCGTCTGTTTGTTTTCTTGGAGGGAAATTTTCATGAGTGCAGTACATGTGTGAAAAGGGCTAAAGAGAAATGTAGAAATATAACCAAGCCTTATTTAGCTTTTTATAGTTATCTAATGTCAGTGTGATCCACTAAAACCTCAAGTCATCAATCGTCACCAATCACTGAGTTTGTGGTTAAAAATGTAAAACAGCAAACAGGAAGTCACTAACTGGCCCAACATGCTTATTTCTGGAGCATGCTCAGTGTGAGCAGGCGAGTATTTTACTATATATATAAGGCACATGCTGTATATTGATAATGGCCCTGAAACTAGGTTATCCATCACCGGCCCTCCCCAGTCCACAGAGTTAGAGCCAATACCACATCCATTTTCAGGTTGTGAGGATAACAACAGAGGGAATGAAAGAGCTTTTTTCCCAACAGGAGACTACATTAAAAACGTATGGAAGGATCTGAGACAGGAGCGATTTACTGCAGTCGTCAGTTTGAGCGGGGAAACTCAGGAAAGTCTTGTACAAGATGAAACAGAAGGACATGATGGTCAAGTAGAGCTTACTTTAATGTAAATATCCCTGAAAAGCTTAACCTGTTACTAAAAATGCTTAAAAATGACCACCATTAAGTTTTTGGGAAGTTTAACATTCTAAATGTTGAAAACTCAAGTCCTTGAAATGTCTTATGGCTCTAAATATGATTCATACTGCTAAAAAATGCAGTGTGAAGAAAACCGACTTCCCTCCTTGCAACTTGAGGCAGAAGTGGAGAAAAGATCCCACTGAGACTTGGCCAAAAGTGCTTTTTCGTAATGTAAATTAAGGAGAAGACTGTGGCTTTCAAAGCAAACCATTATGATAGTTAACGCAGAACCACTTAAAAGGCCAGCTGCGGGAGTGACGTGAATAATAGTGTTTAATTTGTCTAATCTTAGCTGGAGCAGTGGGTGGCTGGGGTGGGGGGCTCTTGCTGGTACCCTGCTGGCACTTGAAGAGAGCTGCTTCCACCACAATGTGGTGCAAATGCCCTAAATTATCGTTTGGCTGTGTTGCTGTTGTTTTTCTGCACTGCTGCCCTTTCATTTGTAGTTTGTTTGTTGTTAACATGTGTGCACAGAGGATAGACATTTTGGTACTACTGTGGAAAAGCTAATGCAGGGTAGTAGGTGGCACGTGCCAATGTGTCGAGGATTTTCTGCTTCTTTTTCAAGGGCACAGTAATATGCCCAGGCGCTATAAAAGCCCTTCAAATAAATAAATAATTTAAGGAGTCATAGATGTAGTTTGGAAAGTATTTACAAGGTTCCTCTGACCCCTTTGCAGCAGCAGACATTCACTTGGCCACATTATAACACTACACACACTGTATGGTGAGCCTTATTTAAAATGTCAATAAAATTGTCTCCTTTTTGGACCCAGGTTTTGAATGTGGCTTCTTGCAGTCTGAGTGGTTTAAATATACAAAATAATGCAGATATCAACACTTTTGCAAGTGACTGTGGTTTATACTGAGCTATATTTCCTTTATTTTACTTTCCTGAGTGTGCTGCTTCTGCTTCTATTGCACCAGCCAGCCCTACTTTGGCACTGCTGATTTTTTCATACTGCTTGTTTTCAATTTGACACAGTTTTACTTTCCTGTAAAAAGATGGTTCCTGGAGCCGAGACATCTCCTGTGATACACTTACCGCCTCTGCTCCAGTCTACGTTGGTTTGCATTGGAACAGGAGATGTTGTTCTATACGCTACAAGCAGCTCGATAGTCTTATACTATTTATTGTTATAATCCCTCTGCACACATTATAATTATGTGATGGAGCTAATACTTAGTGAGCTGAAATGTAAACTCGCGTGACATCAAATACACGTATAAGATTTCAGACAGGCTTAAAGAAAAAGGAAGAAATGTCTTTTAAGTGTCAAATTATAAACTCTTACATCTCAGCAGCTGAAGGAAAAACAAATCATAGCCATGAACGCTCAAAATAAAGAGGAGACGGTGGATTCTGTGGGGGCAAACCATGCGTGTGTGTGGATCTAACCTAAATTAAACCATGTGGTCACCAAAAGTCCCTCATCACTCTCCCACCCCCCACCCTCAATATCCCCATCCCTCCATCCCAGGCCTCTCATTGACCTTCCAGGCACTCATTGTCCCAAAGTGCGACTTGATTACCGGCCTAAGCCCTGTGAAGGTTCGCCTCAGTGGCCACAGCTGATCTTTTATACTAATTTCGGATTAATGCAGGGTCTGCAACACATGCGTAAACACAGCCACTGAGAAGGCCCCTGCCACACAGAGCTAAACATTAATCCTCCTTAATGCTGAGAGTCAACTTCCAGTCCTTATCAGAATTTGTCTTAATCTCTGCCTAGGCTGTACAAAACTCCACTGCTCAATAAGTAAAATGTACACCACCAAACAACAAATGAGCCAATAAGCTGTGCTGGGGTGAAAAAAACATAGCACAACGGTGGGGCAAAGAATAGAAATGAAGCTGGTCTTACCTTAGAGATCTTTTAAGGAAAAGTCGTCTTGGTATTCAGAGTTTAAATTGAGAAGAAATTAAGACAGGATCTTTTTTTGCCTGATGGATGCCTGAGAAATCTGACGTCTGGTTTTCCTTCCCTCTCTGATTTCTGTCACTGCCATGCACATGTTTTCAGCAACTTTCCCCACTCTGTCTCCCTTTCTTATTTCTCTCCCTCATGCCGTTGCGAATTCATGGATGTGTGGGTTTGGACCATGTGGGTCCTATAGTCCCTGTCTACTCCAGCGCCCTTCCCTACACTGCGTTTGCTTGCCTGTAATTTTCTCAATATGAGATATGTGATATATTATTTCAGTGAATATCAAGGCTTTGGTTCTGCAGCGTTTCAAATTCTCTGATTTATGACTGGATGTTTTTGTGCTGTAACCGCTGATATATTTACAGGTTTTTAAAGTAAGAGACGCTGTTTTTACTTAGGACACTTTGGGGCACAAAATCTTTGCTTTTATGACTCAAAGTTGCCAGATGATGACTATATTCTGAATGGTTCCATCTGCGGAAAGAAAATATATTTAAACTTCAAGTAATATATTTTTATGTTTTTTTTTTCAAGGTAAAAAAACAAAAACAAAAATCAAACATTCATTCAATAGGTTCATTTTCTTTTTATATTACAAAAGTGAAGGCTATAAAGAAGTACTAAGTTGTGGATGATACGGTAATGTTGCGATACCAGAAGTAACACTGAAATTAATTTACAAATTTTCTCAATTCTTTGTACATGATTTTAAAGGGATATATTTTGAATGTATCAGTTCAAGCAAAAGTGAGATTATAAAGTCTAAATCGAGCTTTTAAAAGTCTGACAAGTTTGAACATAAAATTCCTGAAACTGTAAGTGATAGATGTTTTTTTTAGCATTTTTTGTAAGGAAAAACTCTTTGTTCATTTAAAAGTAAGGGCTATTATCAGTCTTTTAGTCCCATTGGAGAAAAAGCAGCCAAACTCTTTGCTGCTTTGGTTAAATGTTGCTCATCCAGAAGGATCGAGGCGACTAATCTCTCTGTAGCCCAGTCCAACAAACACTCCCTCATAGCGGCATGTGGAGCCGTGTATGTGGACTGTACCGTGTGCATGCAAAGCTAGAGAATGTAAACAGTCAGTTCAGGGGAAAAAAGAGGCCACATAATTATTAAGTTTTTAAGTAAATGCCAAAGTGGTGTGTAATCTCATAAAACAGAGAAGTCAGGGATGCCGTGCATACACCTACATACATGCAACAGTTAAACAGAGTAGTGTAAACTAGATTTTTACTTTCACACGCTGCAGCCTGAGTGAGACTGTTGACTTTTACTAACTTGCTCTTTGGCCACATTCAGCTTCACAAAATGAAATTATAGCATTCCGAGGTTTAGTGTAAGAACTTTTAATTTAACGGTTGCATTTGGCAGGAATCCTCATCAGTCTGAAAAATTCATCACACTGAATTTACTATTTTTCTCCACATGAAGATTCATCCATCTGCCCTTTAATTAGCTCTGTGAAGAGATCAATGAGCTGGGAGGCTTCTGCTCCCAACTCAGGTCAATAACTTTCATATTCTCTGAGAAGCTTCTGTGCTGCCTCTCGCCACTCTACATTATTCAATTTTTTTTACTGAGGTTAGCGTTAGTCTTTTATGAGCTGTGAACTGACCACAAATGTACGGACTAGTCCGTCCCAAAGTACACCCCTTTACCCCTTCTTCCCATCCTTTCTCAACTCCTCCTCTCAAGTCTATGGGAAAGGGCAAAAAAAGATGGCAACAGCTTTAAAACGGAAAAATCCTTTAATGCAATTCCTACCTTATCTAAAACACCTACATATCTGTCTCCAGTCTGCGGCCTTTGAAAGGATATTTCAGGCCTGGGATTGAGGGGGGAAAATCTCCCCTCAGAAGCAGGGCTCGGGATGAGTTATAGGCATCTAAGAGGCTGGAAATCTCTGGGGCCTGACCATGGCTTTAGCATACAGCTCCAACCACGGCCAGGGTCTAGAGCAGAGGCAGCCCCAACCTCGCACCCCCCCCCAACACCACCGAGCCCCCCCAGTCCTCGTCAAAGGAAGAAATATAGAGAGGCATAAGAAGGTAACGCTGATATGAAGAACTACGAGGGAACCAGGTTTTGTTCATGTTTTTCATTCACACGTTTCAGAAAAGTGCAGGAGATAACTGAAGTTTCTCTGCAACCATTTTTTTTTCCAGCTTTGCAATGCAACAGGAAATATTTCACTAAATAAGCAAAAAAGAAAAAAAAACGACCCCCCCCCCCCCACACACACACACACACACATTTGGTTTAAGAAAACAGTGAATGTACAGTTTCTTTAAGCCTTTTTGTGAGCTTCAGGAATCAGTCACTGGCTTCGTGTGAAACTGACTTTGAGACTCAACAAAGACCCAAATCATAGAATCATCCCCAGAAAACAAAACAAAAGAAAGCCGTTGAATTATCCAATCCATGCTCCATGGTTCATTTGGAAAAAAAAAATTCCTCAAGTCCTCCATAATTTTAAAATAATGATCAAAACATCTTAACTACAATGTACAGGCCAAGAAATGAAGATAGTTACAAGACAAATGTTCTTCTACTTGTAAGGTGGTTACCAAATACATCCTACTGGACAGGTAATAATAAAGATGTATGTGATTTTTCCAAAACGCTCTGAAGTTAATTATTTTTTTCCCAAAATGTCTCTAAACTTTGATGTGCTTTTCCCAAACTCCATGGCATTTTTTTAAAGAAATGAACACACCATCCCTTTTCTTCTTTTTTTCACCTCGATTTGAAATACTTCCTATTAAAACAATTTAAAAGAACACACTTTATATCCCATTTATCAAAAGTATACAGGCAGATGAGATGTCAAGTTTCTATGTCACACTGTGAGCTGTCCCTACAGTACACAAAACAATGAAAAGATCTCATCTTAGAATAAGTTTGGATTTTTGGTCACAGCATTCTTCATTTTGGGGGAAAATTATAAATACTATCTTATGTCACATTATGCACAAATATCTAACTGCACGATAAACATATGTCCGAACAGAGAATGGATTGAAGTTCATAAATGTTATGCTAAAGGCAACTGAGACTTTGAGCTCATGCTAAACTTAACACATGATACATATAAAGTAGAAATGAAACCAAGATTGTGCTCTGGTGTCACTCTTTAAATTAATGATGTGATGGTCATCACAGATTATTCATTAAAGTATGGATTTTTAAATATGGCTTGTTGGGAAATACCAAACTTTTACCACTGAATACTCAATGTGATCTTTGTATACATCAGCCTTGTAAAGTGTAGGTTAAGTGCGCTTTATGTTCCAGGCTTTGAGGGTTAAGACGTGCTGTCTTGTCCAGTATCTCTGCTGTCATTGCCCCTCTAGTCAGCTTTAACACTGCTCTGGTCAATGCCTGTAAATTTCTCAGCCGAGGATAAAGTTCGTGGAGATAAAATCAAACAGATGTCAGGTTAAGGGCGAGTCTTCGTCACTCATAAAAGTGCTCTCATCAAAGAGCTGAATCATTTGTTTTGAATTATTGCATTGTTATCAAAAGAGACGGCAGCGGCCTGTTTGAGGAGGAATCTGATCTGTTTGTCTAAAAACATGAGGCAGGGATCTTCTGACCCAAGGGAACCATGGGAAAAAAGAGTGACGGCTGACAAGCACAGGCAGCTGGGGATGGGTTTGATTGACAGCCATCAGCTATCTTTGGACCTTGTGTTTACTTTTGTTTAGTGGAGTCGAGTGTTGACTGTCTGGCACCTCGCTCTGCACGCCACAGCTCTTGTAAACTTCAACTCGTCGGCTGCTAAATGAGTAGAAAACAATCTCAACAGAGACACTGCATTGTAAATTTTTGTTTTTATCACATGCCAACACTACTCGTCTCGTCTGCTGTAAATTTGATTACGTTTCACTAATGAAATTGGTGATACCATCTAGAGCAAACTAAGATCCAGGACGGATAAGTTCAATAAATGTTGATTCTCTCTAAATCATTGGGCACACATTGGACTTATTTAGCCTTACACCAGAGGCAGATCATACCACTGCAGGTCATTCTTTCACACAGGGTTCATGTTAAGGTTACATTTTTGCCTTATCTCCTAAATCTTGTTTCAACTGATGGGAAAGGTTAAGTCCTTCACAATAAAATGTTGCCTTCCTAAAACTCTGCCCACCATACCCTGTGATATCTGTGTCATAAAAACAACAAATATAAAACATCTGAGCAAATATACAAGAACTATTTGCATTTGTTGTTGTAATTCACCCCTTGAAAGAATTTACACCATGAAAAAGTGAGAGTGTTGTCTTTTGGAGGGCCCAAAAACAAACCGGATTTCAAAGCGTCTGCGACATAGGAAATTCGAGGTCAGCCTAGGAGGGGGGGAGTAAACGAACTTTGGTGTTTGCATACTCTACCCTGTGAACTTTAGCTGGTGGAATCACGCAATTTCAGTTTGGACAGTTCCTTACATGATGTGGGTATACGGAGTGATGGAAATAGTTTTGATTACCCTCTTACAACAAGGTGCTCTGAAGCAACATTTTGACTTTAACTTCAAATTCTTATGTCTTAACATTCAGCTTTTATCTCTTTTTTTGACTGCTTTTAAGTGTTGTTCTTGAAACTTTACAGAAGACTTAGTTGACAGAGACCTTGATGCACTTTTAAATGGATTTTGAAATGCATTAATTTTTTATTATGTTCCATAGTTTCTGTAACAAAACTTCACATAAATCTTGAATTTGAGGGTTGCATTTATGACTTCAAGAGTAGATTACAGGAAGATGGTTGATAAACAGGCCCCAGAGAGCTTTTGCTTTCCAGCCGGCCATTCTCTCTCTTGTGGCGTGGGGGCGGAGGCAGCAGATCAGTAGCCAAATTACTCAGCATAGCAGTCAATAGAGTTTCTGCAGATGAAGTCAGCGGAAGCTCAAATCTTGGTGTGCCTCCTAATAAAAATATTATAAACATACTATCTTGTAAATATCTGAGTGTGACATTGCTCTTCTCAGGTTTAAAGATTCAGCATCGTACAAAAGGCAATTTGTATTAAACCAGAATGTAATATACCACCAGTCTATTTTGATCTCTCTTTTACATTAAAAGAAAATTTGAGATGTCATGCACTCACAATGATGTACTTATTAAAATTATGTAAATGATAAGCACATTTTGTTGTTCAGTTTATTATCACAGGTTTTAGACTTAAGTATTTTTAAAACAACTTCACTTAGAAAATTATTCATTAACAACATTATCATTACACTTCCTTAACATTGCTGAAAACCTTCAAGGGGCTTACAAAGTGGTATTCCGGAGCAGAATACAATGAATGTGTGATTAAAGCACCGAGGACACAAAACATATTACTGTCATAACCGATAACTGAAGACACAAGTTATGACAGAACTGCTAACCAAATGACAGCAAAGCATCTGTACACATCATTAAGTTATATGAGTACACTGAATCACATTTTTGAGGTGCTTCCAAACATAACAATTAGCACTCAGTCAATGTCAAATTACATCATCACAAAAACAAACAATCATGGCTTCTTACTTAGAATAACAGAATAAGAATCAACATAACATTTATGGTAGGCCTTTATACTGACCCAATCATGTGCTTGTAGAAGCAGGCCTTTACATAAAGTGAAAATGGAAAATTTCAGGTGGTAAAAAGAATCAATATCAAAGTTTTTTTTTTCATGTTGAGAGAATTAGTTCTGTGATTTTATGAGTGTGCTTTTAGAGAACAGACCAGAAAAGCCTCAACATTTGTTGTTGTGGCATGTTATAATAAACTTAACTCTGGCTCTGGAGGCTCTGTGCTGTGCTCAAGCAGGTGCAGTTACAGTGGAAGTAATTTTATTTCCTATATACATTGCATATAATGAAAATAAAGTGACAAAAATTTCCATTAAGTTACATGTTACAACCTTTTCCTCTCAAAGCCATTAAGACACATTTACATGCTAAGAACATGCCAGAATCAAAGCCCAAAGTTTTCATTTTATCTGATCTTGGATCCAGCTTGACACAGTGTATGACCCTGAAGCAGATTTATCACTAGCTGGGACTTAAAGGACAACATTGATAGCAGTCCAGGCTTGTCAATAATTATTGGTCAACTCTACACCTGAGCTGTGGAGCTGCTGGTTGGTAAAGGAGTACTTCACCCCACCTGAAAGCAACTTTGGAGGAAACAGTAGAATGGCACAAAGTGATCATACGTGAGAATCATTTTGGGCAATGCTGAAAACCCGTAACTTTTGTTTCCCGTCCAGGTTTTCCTGTGGTTGAAACTAATCGTAACATGTACAGTAACTGAAGTACCTTTTGTTGTGGCTGTCACCCTTTGTCATTTCATCCCTTTCCTCCTCTCTCTAAGGCCGGTGTCCTGTCCTGGATCAACAATGCTGTCAAGCTTTGAAGCCCAAAATTCAACAAAAATATAGAATCTTGCTCTTCTTGAAGGGTGTGTTAGTTGCTCGCTGCTTGACACTTTTGGGTTTGGTCTGTTCTTGATATCTGACAGAGTTTTTGTTCGTACCAGACACAGGACACCACTTTGATTTGGCAAGCAGCGTGACCTTTTTTTTTCTTGAGTAGGAGAGATCAGGCACCATTTTATGCTCTTTTTTTATGATTCAGGTTGACGGATAATTTTTGTTAGTTGAAAAAAAAGATTAACTTACTTCGTCACTATTACGTGTAATTTTTAGGAATCTGCAGAAAAAGGGAAAAAGATTATACATTTGGGAGGTCAAGTTTTTGTACCAGTGATAAAAAATATGTATGTATGTGTAATATATTTAGATGAATATGAAAAATAATAATAATAGTAAAAAAAAAGTGGCATTAGTGCCAATATTTGTCCAAATTATTCAGTCTTTTGAGAAACTTTGTATAAAACTTGTGCAGAAGAACTTGGCAGAAATGCTCCGACATGCTGGTTAGATATTTCACTGACATTTAACAATAATCAGTGATTCTCTGCTCAGAGAGAAGCTGTCAACTTTATCAAACCTCCTCATCTGCCGGAGGCAACGCCTGCTCATAATGAATTGCGGAGGTTTGCTTCTGGACCCCCTCCCTGTACCCCCCAGTTATTGATACAGTCAGTGTGAAGATAGCTCTATTTTCTGCATAGATGCATGATGAGCACAGCAGCGTTTACATACTGTATTCTCCAGTGTTTGCACTGAGGAAGGGAGCCTTGGTGGAATTTGTATTGACTCTACAAATGTTTAATGAGCAAGCAGCGACAGCAGCTGGCTGCACAGCGCTGATGAAATGATGACACAAGAAACACACGTGTGTTCATGAGCACAGCAGTGACTGGGAATATGTAGTGCACACAGTAGTGTACTGACATTGGCTGTGTTGGTAAACATAATAAAACTTCTTTTTCCTCTCACATTTCTGCAAATTGCTGCTCTACTTTTGCTCTTTTGTTTTGTTTCCCTTTTGCTCCAAAGGGGCACGATTAAATATGATTTTTGTTTGCTAAGATGGAATTAAGTTTGGGTTATATTCTGAAGTTATACATAATTTTTATGTGTCACATATAATGAAATTCAATCATGAATAAGACTGAAATATAAAATGATACAGTTGGGGTTTTCCTGCAATTTTTTTTTCATTTTGTCTAATTTTTAGAAACACGAAATTTAAAAATTATGGATATAAAAAATAAATGAATAAGTACAACAGATATCGCTTTCCCAAACACAAATAGATGGCTTTTGAGCCTTGTCTTTGTCCATCACCGCAGAATAGTAAACCAGCAGTAACACTGTGGCACCCAGCATTGTGTCGATCTTTCAGAGAGCGTGGGCAGCCACAGTCCACAAAGCTAACCCTGTCATCTGGCAGCAGATTTGCAAGAGAGATAAACTGAGATCCTGCAGGGGATCAAACCCAGCCTCTATCTCTAACAGAGGATTTAGCCAGCAGAGACTAAAGGGGCTCGAGCAGAATTACTGTGTATGGAGCCTGAATGAGTCGTTGCATTTACCCCGCGAGTTGGTTGCCTTTGTGCCTGGATACTGTTTAGCAGGATAATACTGAAAGATAAAAGTGTATTTCTTATTCTGAGTTGCAGTTTGATACGCAGGTGTGTTTGGAGGGGTGGTTTAATGTTACAACAGGTAATAAAGCATGAAACGAGTAATAAACAGTAGATTAACCCAGCTTACATGCATCACTTGGTCCTAGACGTATTCCTGTATTAATTCACTGGGGTTACTGTAAATAAGGTCATGACCACAACTTCAACAGTTACTGACATACCACCCAAGAGGGTTTATACAGCATATGGAAGAACACAAAATCAGGGTATGTTATGCTTTCATAACAGAATGAGAGGCAATTGTAAAAAAATATATATATATTTCCCTTCATAAGAATATTTAAGAATTTTCTTTTTACACACCCTCTACAAGTCAGGCTCAGATGCCTTTTTTTTCTTAATAAAATGCCAAATTACAAAGAATTCACATGATTCAATAAGGCTGCATCATAGATCCAAAAGGCTGGAAATAGATAGAAGATTATTGGTTAAATTTCATATAATGTACAGATATGTTCTTTCAAGGAGCTGAGGATCTGGCACCAACTGTTGATGCCCCCTGATTACTGATCCAACCTGAGTTAAATGAGTACCTCTACATGTCCAGGCATCATTTTTAAGTTATGCAGCTGATTCCTTGCACAATTTGTGCAGCGTTTTGTTCTAAAAGATCTGAAAAAACTTTGGACTGAAATGTATTACATTTTTAATTACCTTTAACCTGTGTATGAATCCTGTAACTTGACTATAATCTGCTGCCCATTGCAACTGACAAATACTATGTTGGTTTACTACGGTTGTATCATAAATATAAGACTTCTTTAATAATGCTAAAATGAGCTTTGCACCACTTCTTTTTATTCCCTAGCTGAAGTGATGACAGTTCATGGGATACTGTATAAGATGCTTTCATGTGACATCACCAAACAAACAAACAACCAAACAAAAAAAAACTATTGAACAATACATTGGCTTTTGACATTGTTGAATTTCACCAGAAGTTTTAAAAAAATGACTAAAATGTTTGCAAGGATCTTCAAGCTCTTGCTCCTGGTTTGCTGTGGCTGAGTTTGACTGAACATGCTGTGTGTGGTACACTCACACTTTTCTTTTTAGTGAACGCAACACTCTCTTTGAAGCTTACTACTTTCTAAGGCAATGCCAAAAGGTTGCCAAGGTGTGTAACTCACCACGGTTTTAAAGCTGTAACTTCAATCAATGCACTATGAACTCTGGCTCATTTCGGATAAAAACAGAAAAATTAATTCAAAAGGTGAGACGAAATGTAAGGATTTCTTCCAGTCTTCTAAAATGTTTCGAAATTACCCTTAACAACCTTTTCAAACTGGAAAAAAATAATCAGTATGCACCAAGGAGGGCATTCTTTCTTATTTTACCATTTTGATTTTACTGCATTTTTTGAAATTTCCCACCACCTGATATTGGAAATTGATGACCTTGAATTGATCCATAACTTCTTTTTTAGTACACCCAGTGGCGCTATCAAGTTTACTTCCAGTTAAGTTGGTTTTATAAGGTTCACACTTATAAATACTATAAATAAGCATTTGAAGAAGGGTGTGGAGTCAGTTGATGTGGGGTCAGCTGAGTGTTTGGTTCTATTAACTGACCAAAGTAGAAGCTACTGAGAGTGTTGATGATTTTTCTACGAGTGAACTGAATCAGGGCAACGTTTTTAATACATGTAATGGTGCAAGATTGGTATACAGTACCAAAAAAAAACCACTCACCTGGCTCAATTAGGTGGCACACTACAGGATCAAATGCTGGTTCCAAGTCAAAGTTTTTTTTTTTTTTTTTTTTATGCAGCCAAAGTTTGAGACTGTCCAGTGGACACTGTAATACATTGATGTCTGCAGAGGAAGACACTCTAAAACATTAACAAGAGAAAAAAATGAGGACAATGAAGTCCAAGTCACAGGAGAGTTCCCTCTTTCTTGGTGTGCAAACGTGCTGTAGCATGGAAAAAAAGAGACAAAATATTAAATTATACCACACACAGTAGCACTGTCTAATATGCATCTTATCCAATATTACATACAACTTGTGAGTGGGAAGCCAGTGAAGGATCATGTCTTTGTCTCTGCATTGATGACTTCTGCCAGTTGGTTCTGATGCCTAAACATGGGCAAAGGGATCTTGTGATAGCGTGCTACACCCGTCCAATAAATCTCCACACTGGCAGAGAAGGTGACGTAGCTGGCGACTCTATGCCCACTCATTTTGTAAATCAAGACCCCAAGATATGCTATACACTGTGTGGCATGTGAGGGGGGGACACTTTTGTGGCTGAAGGGCAGAAATCTAGACAGGATGAGATTATGAAGTATCTGTTATATCGTATATTAGAAGTCGGTTTTATTGTGGCTAAAGTAACAATCATGGCAAATCAAATTGGTTCCTTTCATGCACTATAAAAGCTTCACAACTATAATATCAATCACGGTTTGGTAACATAATCAACTAGATAAAAAGATGACTTTGCTAGTAAGCAATATGGCTCCATGTTGGACTTTAACACCCACGGAGGGTGGTGTGAGTTTGTTTTTTGACAACTTAAGATATTTACTGATTTTAAAACCACAGAAACTTGCAAGATCAAATTAACTTCAAGAAGCTTCTTTTTCAATATTTCAATGTGGCTCAAAGCTAAAAAGAGGGCTCTCAAACTGATAAGTTCTTAAGGTGCTTGACAATACAGAGACTATTAAAGAGGTGAAAAAAGGAGCCAGCACAATAAATGCCCCTTACAGTTTATAATCTAGGCAAAGCCAAAGCCCTTCTCTGTGTTGCACGTTGTGGCAACATTATACAGAAACACCACTCTGAGTGAGATATAGAGAGCACAGGCCCTGACCCCTTCTTAAAATCAGTATTAAATTGTTTGGTAATTATTTTCTCTGGCTGCAAGTTCCAAGGCAGGTTCACCACTGATTCACTCTTCTTTTTGGTGGTTTTGTATGTTGGTTTACCTACTTGAAGAGACTGATAACAATTGTCTTGGTTAATTGGTCAGGGCTATCCGTGATGGCCATAATTGTTTATGGCCCAGTGTGGGTGTGTCACTGACTGCCTCCTTCTTTGGAAATGTTTATTGTGGTAATGTACTATTTACTTCCTATGAGATTCATATTTGGCATTCTGACTTTTTTAACCTCTGTATGTTACTTTTGCCGTGTTTGTAACATCCGGTCAATGAGGCTTCTCATTATGTCCAGAGTGCCACTCCTCTTTTGCTCTAGCAACCTCACTTATACCTCCAGTTTCTTTTAATTTAAGCCCTCATCAACTTTATTATTTAAGTTTTTTGGGTGTCATGAATATTAAGTTCTCTCTTAATTTCCTCTTATTCTAGACTGTGATGCTGTCCTACGATTATCCTTGGGTGTTCATTGAGTTTTATCTTAGCTTACCGCACCCTTGATAAGTACATTGTGATTTATGTCCATGAAAATCCCAGAACAGGTACTCTTACTAACTCACTTATCTTTTTTACATTTGTCATACAAAAAGTATCCATCAAAAGAAACTGACTGGACAACTGTTAAATGCTCAGTATTTCTTGTTTCATCATATATAAGTCAGTCAAGAATAATATAAGTCTACCTTTCTGTATCTGATTATCTTTTTATGAAACCCTTTAACAACAATAACGAAGCCATACTTTATCCATTCTCATTATTGAACATCACAAAAACAAATTAAAAAAAAGAAAAACAATATTGTTCCATTTGAGCAGGATGTTCAGAGATGAGTCACTGAATAAAGGAGAGATGCATGTTGGTGATATTAGTATTCTGGCTCGTCTGTGTACATTGGAGGTCAGAGTTGCAGTGCAAACTATTAGCCCATTCTCCAACCCCTGTTGCACAGCCCCTACTTCTTATTACTACAATGGTGGTTTCACCTTTTCAGTTTAATCATTCCAGCAGATATTAAACTCTCCCGGCAGGCTGCGGGCTATATAGTGTAGGGATTTACTGAGGGATTTGCATCCTTCTTTCTGCTAGTTCAAATCTCTGTGTCTTCTCAGATCAAATTATCATAACCATCATCGGGCACGGCTCCACCATGAAAATACAGAGCAGGAAAAACGCCGTCAGCAATTCCATGTGCCCCGCTCCCAGAGAGAAATATGAAATATGGTTATTGTGCAGTGCTATGTGGTAGAATCAGAGGGTTATCCCATGGCACCATAAGAATCGTGGAAAACATGAGTTATTGTCAGGAAGATGGTGTGATTGGCATAAAAATGCATCTGTAGAATAAATCATTTATCATATTTCTGTAGCATATTAAATCACAAGGAAAGACACATTTTCTTTTTAATTAAATTGATTTATTATAACCATAACCCAAAGATGTTTTGGTGATAGTTTTGGGCCTAATGTTCAAAACATTAAATTGGCAAAGCATTTCAAAGAAGCCACATTAATAAAATTGTCTTAAAATCAGAAGTTATATCATATTTTGCCTTGCCTGAGAACTCGAAACTTTTCATTAAATGGAGCCCCAAAGGACCAAACAGAGAGGCCGAGTGAGAGTTTTCATATGGCTGAACTTTCATCTATTACGGCGTATTATATATCCAACTTAATACATCATCAAGGGGGTTAACGCACCATCGCGTGACTAGCTGTGATGCCATAAGACTGAAAGTAAATTAACGTGACGCGGCGGACCCTGGGACCCTTGATAAACGTGGAAACCCTTATTATTATTTATCTTATTTTGGGTGTGTAAGCTGAGAGCAGATGGGGCGGGTCGGCACAATGTCCGGATTGTTCCACACTGCACGCACCTCCATATTGAAGGCGAGAGAGAGATGAAGGCTTTCACCTATAGAAGCACTGCTTCACTCTCCAATCTTTAAACCTGAATATGGCTAGTGTGGGAAAAAGTGCGTTTACCGCCTCTCTGCCTCTGACTGCAAGGGAACAGGTCAAATCCTCTGCCAGGTGCCCCAGGCTATTTTTCCTTAACTCTTTTTTTTTTCTCTAAACACCTCCACACCAAGAGAGCAAAATCTCTGTAAGAAGACAGCGGGTGGAGGAGGAGGGGGAGGCAGAATTGCTCTTCTGTTTTCACTTTGTGTGTGTTGGTGTGTGCGTGTGTGTGTGTGTTGAACCCTCTGGGGCTGAAATAATTAAGATCAATATATATGAAAGTTCAGGATACTTTTTTCAAAGTTGGTTCATTTCAAGGTAATTAAAGCGTGATCCAGATCTCATGTGAGTCTTTGGAGCCTCATTGACATACAGTATCATTGGCAATGGGCAGATTTACGAGGAGTGTAGCTGCTAATTATCTGTCTGCTGCAACTGTGCCCTGTCTCACACTGTGTGTTTGAAGTAATTATTCAAGTTAATACACACACATAAACAGGCATAACCACATGCACAAAAGTGTGTTCAGATGATGTCTCTTTTATGCTCTAATTTACCCATTTTATTTTTTAATGTTACAATCTAAAATCAGCACTGTGGACCTAAACAGTAACACATTTTTCATAATGAGAATCTTTTTAAACATGATATACATTACTTTTTAGATCATTATGCATCAAAAATGTATCTTTGAGGGGGAATAAGGTTCTTTTTTTTTAACTGCACAATTGCACAGTGATTTGGTACCCAATTACTGTCTTTGCATATGAAAAACCCCATATAAGTAAGAAAACACTGCAATCTGTGCATGACTTTTTCATCATTGTTTTTTGTGCAAACTGTGATATAAAGACAAACGTGCAATAAAAACCTCAAAGAATGGGATCATGGTAAAGAAGCTTCAAAAAAAGAAAGAAAAAAAGGATTGCTGTCAGTGTTTAGTTGACTTTTTTCTGGCTTAAGTGTCATTAAATTCCCGTAAACACATACATCAAAAAGACCATGTCAACTTTCAATTCTGTCAATGGACATAAAAAAGAAAAAAAAAATCCACCCAAAATAAATTGTGGTAGCAATTTTTACCTGCCAGCATTAGATGATATCATTACTCTGCTGAGCATCTCCGTCCAGAGTGACACCAGTCCATTACAGCATGGAAAGCCCTCATCCCCCCACTCCAGCCCTCACAGGTCACCTTGGGGAGGATTCCACCATCCAGCACCAAACAACACCCTTCCCATCATGCCTTTGTTCAACCCAATTCCACCTGGAATAGATACAAGAGGATTGGAAAGAGGCTGAGGAGAGGAAAGTGTGTGTGTGTGTATGTGTGTCACAGTGTGTGGGTGTTTGTGTGTAGATGACCAGCTGTCTTGTGGTTCTTGGTGGACGGCTGCAGCTGTTTAGGCAGCTTTGTGCTGATAAAGGCAATGGGTCTGTGGGGAAAGTTTATGGACACAATGGAGCGAAGATACACACAGGGACACGTAAACAAACTATTTAAAGATGTGCATACACACATGCAGAGAAGGTTGTTCTTGCTCCTGTTCAGCCTCTAACCTTTAATTTTACTAAAACCAAAGAAACACTTCGCCGGTCTTCTCAACTTTTAAACAGAATGAGACATAGATAACATAACATATGTAGTGTTGCTGTTAAAATTGAATACATTAGAATTGGATTTTGTTTTGTTAAACCAGTTATAATGCTCTAATGGGAACTCATTTGTTATTAAAAATATTTCTTGAGTGGCCTAGACTGACTTTAAGAATGTCTTAATTTCCTCAAAAAAAAAAAAAAAAAAGAAAACGCTTGTGTAACTTTAACTTAATTTGCCAGTTTCAAAATTATCAAGTGTAAATGAATATTCAAATGGCATTGTTTTAATAATATAATTACTCTGACTTCTGTAAAAAGAGATGAACAATAAGATTAATAGTAAAAAGAAATGACTGAGATAGAAATGACAGGAAAAGGGGGGTGAGTATTTGGCACTGTTTGACTCATAAACATTACAAAATAATTCATTGTGTTGTTGTTTTTGCCCGCTTTTATAGGCAAGAGGGTGATATCTGACCAAAGAGGATGATTAGACTCAAACTGATGATATCTCGCATCAAGGTTGGGAGTATCTTAAACCCTTGGGTCATCTCGGCGCTCACAGCTATCTTCTATTCTGAATAGTGCAAAGAAGATGAAAATAAACCAATAAATGTTTGTTCTAATGTGATATGAAAAGTCAGTCAACAATCTGTTAATGACAGATTATCCTTATCATTATACAGCTAACTTGCTAACTAACTAACTAGCCAACTAACCAACTAACTAACTAACTAACTACAGCTGCAAAAACTGGGCACTGAGTATTGTTCTTATGATGATTTCATTCAAAGGCAATGGTATTATCATCAGTCTATTGGATTGAATCAATAAAAAAGTCAACTTTTTTTTTTTTTCAAATTTGAAGATCTACACACAGTCTTGCTTTGCTACACATCTAACGAATAGTTTCTATTTTGTTTCTCCTCGCACTCTTACCAAATGATAACAGTGGCATCTTGAGTCCTTTGAATCCGTTGGTGTTACCACCAAATCTCATACCGTGTAGTCATTTGTGGTTTCTTTATGTCTGTTTTCTTCAATTTGGTAAATGTTTCACTTAGCTCCTTTGTTTGTCTTAATATCTCTTGCTAGTGACTGTTGTTTTCTTCCTCTTGTCTTCTTTGCTCTGTTTGTAACTGGTCAACCAATCACTTCTAATCCTAAGATTTGACAAGAAGGAAGTGAAGTCTAATATGCAGCACTTATTGATCCCAAAGAGCTTTACATTAGAAGTGTGCTTTCCAAATTAATTGTGAGTTTGCTTTCAGAGAGACCATATTGATGTGACAATGTAAATCAACTATGTTATTCCGTGAACATAAAGTTCCCAACATGGTTTACATTATGCAGTATGATCAACAGTTTGCAACTAGTTGAAGTAGCATTTCTTTGCATATCGCCGTATATTTGCATTTTCAGCATTGGTGATCAGATTAGCTGTAGATGTAACCATGAAAATGTACACAGTGGTGGCATCCACAGTTTGTGATATAGTAAGAATATCATAAACGGTGTGGTGAACACTTAAGTCTGAGGGATCAGTGTGTCCTGCTGTGTCCTCTGCGGGCCTCGCCTTGGATTAACCAAAGCTGGAACAGCGTGGGGTCACTGTGTGCCACCTAATTTACAGCTGACATCCCGTGTCGCCTACTGTTGGTGAGACGCAGATGCCTGCAAAGGCCTGGCATCACGTTAAATTTGGAAACAATAGGTGCTGCGGCACAGATATGGGATGATTAATTGCGAGTGTTCCTTACCTTTTAGGGCAAAGCACAGGAGGTCAATCGAAGTACAGCTGAGGCTGCTTCTTCAGAAGTGGAACAGCTGAATTGGACAGGAGGAGGCCTTACGTGTCCCCGACGATTTGATTTGCAGCGTTTTAAGTTTTTTCTTGATTATACTTGAACACCATAAAAAACTGTTTTCAGTTGAAAGAAAGGGTGTGAAAGGAGAAATCTCAGCTTTGATAATTTGTGTTTAGTCACTTCCCCATCCCATCTAGGTACCAAAGCAGTCATCGCTGGCTTTTCTATGCAATTACAAGCTAGCTTATATTGCAAACAATTTTAAAGGAAGGGAGATTCCACAGTCTGCTCTGAGCTATGCCCAAGGGTAGTGTGATGTGGTTGTTGTGGTTGCCAATAGTTAGCAACCACCAATATATGAAATTCATTGATCTTTCCTACTAACAGTATGTGTGAATTATTTTTTACATCCTTACGCCGGAAATACACTCCGTTTGCAGTTCAGCTCAACTGCTGTGCTTTTTGACTGCGTTCGTCAACTCGCACCGGCTGAGTGTTGCGTCCGCCAAGCCACAGGGCTGACAGACAGCTGGAGTCATGGGACCAAGGAGTTCCCCCACTTCCCACTCCAATGATAAGTCTCTCTTCATTCATGTTGGGGTGTTAAACCTTAAACTCTCTAACTCCTGGCATGTCTACAATTAGTAGATCCATCTATCGCCTTAATCAAATATGATCTAATTTTTGACATGGTTTGTTTTATTTTGAACATCACAGGCTCTTTTTCGTTGGTTTCCAGGCACCACCTCCTGTCCCCCCTTCCCTTCATTGAATTCACCTGTCACAGCTGCATCATAGAAATAGGATTGATGCGTATCACTTTTGTCCTGCCAGATAAGGCACGCAGGCGAACTGCAACAGAGCAGATCCAGTGTGAGTTGACATTGACTTGAATGAAACCTGATCTGATCTGGTACCGTGACGGAGCGGAAACGGGACACAGACAGATGTGGTGTATTTTATCCATTATAGTTACCTATTGTCATGGCAAGCACAACCCTGGGTTTCTCAGTTTGTCTGGGGTTTCCAGGCGTCTGCTGCCCGTGGCACGAATAATGTTAGCCGCCAGCCAAAGTAAGGAAAGGCGGGCCTTACCTTGCTGTCCTCTTCTCCTGGCACGAAACGTCCCCCAGCTCGCTCTCGACTCCAGAACTCATGGCCCTCCAACGGATGCTCGTTCATTTGGTTTTAAAACATGCAACAAAACTAAATAACTTAACTACAGTGGGAAAAATGGGGAACACAAGGTGCGTCTCACGATACCAAACACTTCTCCTGCTCTCTCTCTCTCCTCATACACCTGCCCGCCTCAGCCCAATCAGAGACGTCGCCTCTCAGTCATTGGCTGATTCACTGGGTAGGAAGACCTGCCCCTTCCTTCCTAGTTTGACAGCTAGGCCACAGAAACATTCAGGGACAGTGTTGCTGTAACATTATCAATGTTTCCTCATGAAAATCAACCAATATACATTTCCAAGTGAAGCACAGAGATTCACAAATTCACTTGGAGTCAAACATCCTCTTGACCTATGGTCAGTTGAAGTTCCCGTTTATCTTATGATATGATAATTTTAATAACAGTGAATATGCTACTAACATACTTGTAAAAATAAAGACAATCTTTGCCAGGTCAGCACACAGAGGGAACTCTGTGTGCTCTATAAATCCCCGTGAATTCTGTGTGGTGTTACATTGGGCTGAAGGTTTAGAGGTATGAAATTAAATTTCGATGTTTCAACCTGCTGACCAATGATGTTCTCTGTAATAAGTTTCACAATACTTGATTTAAACTGAAGATTTGCGTCTGGTACAAACAAGAACAGAACGAACATGTTTTTTAAGGAGATGAGCAGTCAGGCAGAGGACAAGCTTTGGCTCAGAAATGTGGAGCACTCTGTTATATGCAGAATATTGAGTAAAGTATATGGAAAATCTCCAGAGAGAGACAACCGTCTTGTACTGACTCACTGGTGACAACTCAAGTCTGACATATTGTCCACAGTAGTGCACACTGAATTTGATAACGTCATTTGAAAAACCAGGGAAATAAATATCTACAGCAGGTCAGCAGTGTGCCAAAGTAAAGAAATATCATTCCCAGAAGCTTTGCTAAGGATTCGGGGAAGTCTTTGGAGTTAGATGCAAGGTTATATGGAGGGCAGCCAGGACGGGTGTTTAGTTTGCTCGATGGAGTCAAACAACAGGCACAGAATGGGGAAGATGCAGAGACGTAACTCACCTCCCTTGAGGACAAAACCCGGGCGAGACAAAGGGGGTGGGGGGCAAGGGTTCACTCAAGAGGTGAAGTGCAATATTGAAGTGAATATTGAATGATAGGGTGATGAAAAGTGTTATCAACAAATACAGCAACTTTTTATCCCTTTTTTTTTCTTGCTCACTATCTGAGAGAAGTGAAGATAATTTGATGTGAGAGCAGTTCACCTGGGAGAGTTGGCTGTTCTGACTGCAGGAGGATTTGTGAACTGGCTCTGAGGCAAGTTCAGCAGAACACACAAACTCTTATTAAACTTCCTGTTTTCTTCAAGTGAAAGCATGCACATGCATGTGCTGGTGTACATGGACACACACACACACACACACACACACACACACACACACACCAGATGTAGCAGTTCACTGACTTTTTGACCCTTTATTTATTTGTACTTTGAGGTTAATTTTTGTTTCTATTAAAAGCTGTCAAAAAGTCAAAACAAAGACCCAAAAATCTATTTTTTATGACAATAGAGTGTTTTTTTCTCCTTCCAGAGTAATAAATTAGAATTATCCTTGCATGGCAGCAATCATTGCTTGGCTGTAACACTAAAGCCTCTGTGCTCGATCAGTCTCCATACTCCAAGGTCAAATGAATAAATAAGAAACAGCTATTACATGAACACGTATGATAGGATTTTGATTTGGACGATAAAAAGGAACAGTTTTGATAAATGTAGTTACCATTTCAACATTCCAACCTTCTCTCAAGCCACCATTTTATCCAGAATCAGTAAAAATAACAGAGGGGTTGTAAAATACTATAACCACAATCACATATCAAGTCCCGTCTCCATCAGATCTGGCTGTTCTTATGGTAAAACAAAAGAAAGCAAAGGTAAGTAAAAGTAAATGGGTTTTCCGAGTGAATGTTATTGCTTTAGAAATGGCTGCAGATGGCTATTGATCTGCCTCATCCTTGGCCATTACCGTCGGGACAGCAATCAGCGAGGCCCGTTAGCTGCTGGGTAAACAAGAATTTTCTCCCCTCATGGCAGAGTGGCGCAGAGATTGAGAGCAGAAAAAAGCTTGGAAAAATATTTCTATTCGTGTCTCTTGTGTTGCTCTGACAGGACAACTGAAGAGCATCTGTCATTCATGGTATCAGTCATTCCAAACATGATTGTTTCTGTGCTTGCTGTGGTCTGTGAGGGCATTAACAAGAACAAACACTGCATGTGGAATGCTTAAAAAAAGGACAAAAGGTTTGTTTTGATGATACGTTTTTCCGCTGTAAATTAAAAAAGCAGACTGAGCATGACGTCTAAGGTCCTACCGAATCTTAGAAGGGCCAAAACCTTTCCTGTGAAGAGGTGGCTTTGAGTTATACAGCAAATTATAGTAGAAATATTTAGTGTTATTACTGCACCTCCATTTACATTATCAATACTGATCCCCCCCCCAAATCTTTTGAACTGAAAAGCATTTTCCAAGTAAGTTAAAAGAAAATTAAGCTGTAAAATATTGGAAGATTCAAAAAGAAAAAAAAGGAAAATCACTTACAAAGTGGGCACATGTAAAATTTATGAATACTTTCTCAACTTACCACCATCTCTTGAGACGCTAGCAATCCCAAATCCAACCCACATGCAAATTAGTCACTAATTTCAAGAATGGTTCACTTAAGTTATCACTGCTCATAGATTCAGTCTTTCAGAAAGCTTGTCTATTTCTCCTTCTTTTCTTTCTTCTTTTTATCACTTTGGACTCAAGATTGAGCCCTACATTTTCATTAACACTATCTATTCTTTCTGAATCCACGCTGTGATGAGTCAGGTGTGAGTCCAGAGCCTCTCGCTGTTCTAAATGCCATTCCAAACTCATTACCTCTGTCTCGTGTCTCGCCATCCACCCATCATGTTCTGACCTTGAGAAAATAGATGGAGAGGTGACAACTGAGTATCGAGTTCCATAAAAAGAGAGGGAGAGAGAGAGAGAGAGAGAGAGCGAGAGAGAGAAAACTCTCAAGTGTAAGTATACTCGCTCCCTGGGTGCACAAACAGTTTCAACATTTGGAATAAGGGTGTTGTAACTATGAAGTATGAAGTGTGTGTTAGAAAGGAGACTCTGATTATGCAATTTCACTCAGGTGAGACATTACATTGGCATCAACAACAGGGTGTACAGCAGGGAGCCAGAAGTACTTTAAAAATATTTACTTTTTAATGACAAAAATATAGGAAACGTAAGACTCATGGCGAGTGTCTGAGAATTTTTTCCTCCCTCAAAAACGCTACTGGAATGTGTTTCAATTTTGTATTAAAACATGCTCAAGGACCATTTGGTTCTTTTGCCCCCCTACTCAGGCCTTCCAGATTTGTGGGTGTTTTTTTTACTCCACTAATTCTCTGTATTAAAAGCAAATTATAAAAAAAAAGAATAATTTAAAGAATATATATTTATGTGCTTTATCATGCAGAAAAGCACTGGTGAGTACTCTTTGTGTTTGCTCAGGACCTCTTTAGGCTCTGTGTCCCAAATGCTCAGACTGAAATTGGGAAAAGGGCTTTTGGGTACGATGCAACCTCATCCTGGAATCAGTTGTGGAATGACTTAAAGCTCAAGGAGCTGATGTCTTTTAGTGTTTTTTTTCCCATTTAAAATGAAAAAAGGGAAGAAGATTCTATAGAATGTTGTTTTAGTTTGGCTGTTCAAACTTTAGATTCTCAGAAGGATTCAAAGTTGTTTCTGTTTTGATCTGTAATGCTGTGCTTTGAAAACTGTACTTTCTTAATTTGGGTTTCTTGTCTGTAACTTGGTGTTTTGTTGCTGCCTGTCTTGGCCAGGTCTCCATTGAGAAGAGAATGTCATTGTGGCCAACCTGGATTGATAAGAAAATAAACTTTACTCTACAAGTCACAGTGCTCCTGCAAACTGCCAGGTCCTGTCTTAATGCATTTTTTATCCATTATTTACAATTATTTGAAACACTGACTACTTACTTTTGATAATAACTGACAAAGTGATTTGACTTCTTCAGGAAAACAAGTTTTATTAGCGTATAAATCAGCTTTTTCTTGAATAAAAAGACAACTCTGCACTTGACATGAGATAATTTCCCTTGTGTCCAAATGGATCAGGCCACTGGTGCATGAAAATGATGGAAACAGGCAAATCTGCTGTAAACAACCTATTTCAGGTTCTGAAAAATAAAACAGGAAAAGCCTTTGACAAGTTTTCACATTGTTTTGTTGTAGGAGTTAAAACTGTAATATTACTGAATAATGATACCATCTGTGCCCAGGATGAGCCTTCGCTTCAGTTTACACCTTTTTCAATTACTAGTGATTGACTTAACTTAAATATCTGTGAATGGATATTTATGAATCTGTATTTATGACTTCATATGTTTTCCTGGCTGCTGAAGCCCTCATTATCTTTCTTTTTTTCTCTCTGTAATAAGTTTAATCACAAGTTTATTACCAAGTAGTATTATACTATGTGGAATGATATGGTTCTTAAAATGACAACACAAACTATGTAAAGGGACAATATAGCATAATATGATATAATGCAATGCAATGCAACGTGATGCAATACCACATGATATAAAAAAGTGGGATTCGGTATTATATGGTCTGTGACTGACACCATACTTTTGAATGACCCTGAGTTTACTTCTTTTTTTCTTTTTTCACCTGGCAGAAACAGGCATCCATTTTACAGTCTCTAACTCACTATAAAAAAATGTGGTTAAGTTTTAATGCAGAACACAATTCTGTTTCTGAAGGATTCTCCAAGATTCTAAATTCTCCCAAAAATTAAGATTATACCAGCTTTAAATCTTACTGTGTGCAGCTTCACGTGATAAAAGCAATTATTCCCCCCTTTTTCTAATTTTCTCAAGAATGCCATATTACAGATACATGTGTTCACTTAGTGATCTTTATTTAATAAGATTTGGTGCACCGGTTGAAGATTTGCTTTGTGTCAGGAGTGGACGAGTTAAGAATCTGATTGAAGTTAAGACCTTATCTTGTTAGAGGAGGTTTTTTTCCTGGTCAGAGATTGACAGGAGTCCTACGCACCTTGATTAAGCCACGTTTCCCAAGCTCATCTTTGAACTGAGGAAATCAAAACCTGCTGCTGGAATCCTTAATATGGAGGTGTCATTTAGAGTCAAATAGAATGCAAATGACTTGTACAATTGAAATGTCAACTTAAACATGCCGCGCGCCTGGCCTGTGGCTACCCGAAGAAGTCATTTAAAGTCATTTCGTTGATTCAGAGTCCCACTAATCCTTTTTCATTTCCTTATTGTCTTGGAGGTTACAGGAATAACTGAATAAGGGGGGACACACCTGGGAGTCAGGTTGCTTTCTGCTGTCATGTGGATGGACGAATAAGGTTCATAATGATTTGTCCTCTCATGTTTTTGTCATGGTTTGTGCACCCCAATTATAGCAAGGCTTTGCTCATTCAAATTAAATTCAAATTAAACTGACAAGTTAAAACAAAACCGTGGCAGATATCCTCATTTGTGGTATCTTTACGTTCTTTCACGTTTCTTACATTCAAGACTAAACCGCAGGTTTAGTAACAACCCAAAGTTAACCCAATATTTGAATACTTTAAAAAATTTTTGGGGGGGGTTTGTAATAAGTTTGTGACATCAACATTTTCTGGATGAAAGATCACCCAGAAAACCCTAACATAATCCTTTTAGACTTATTTTGCAACATTAGCTATACACCAGAAATCCTTGACATATCAATACCTTTAATGCTAGTACAATGACCAATACTTTTTTTTTTTTAATTGTCTACTTTTATTGCTTTTCTTTCATCCCTCTATAACTGGACTCTAAAACCGTGCCCTCTTTGTTTCCGGTTTGCCAGTGTACAAGACAATTGTGATCCAACAAGTTAATTGACAGACTAGCAGGAATCTTAAAAATCCAGTGAACTTATTTTAATCTCCTAGACTTAACAATTGCCAACAAAACAGTAATTTACAACCCAGCTCATGTTTGAGTGTAATTTAATTTAGATTTCTTCTTGTGCTTTAGACAGAAAACATTATTGGTAAAATACAGCAAACAGGAAATCACCAAAGAACTGAATGCTAACATGTGCTACCATTATGGGCCACACACAAGCTAAAATATAAAAGCTTTCGAGGTGAAGTGATGAGAGAGATAGATGTGTCTCAGTAGATGTTCTGTCCATGCTACAGTCGACTGAATTTATCTTAAATCATTCACATTGATATGTTTCTTTGATTTACTTTCCTCTGAGGTATACAGACAGAGTGTTTCAAATAATACCCTTATTTGATTTATTGTTTGAGTCCATGAAAAGCATTTATAATTTACTATTACGTAATGTTATTGTCATTGTGCTGCATTTCATAAACATAAAAGACCTGTGTTTCCACGGTTAAGTCCCAAGTGGCTACCCCAATGAATTTGATTAGTAATGCCACATTCATCATCTGATTCAGTCACGTATGAAAAGATCTGATCCAATGACATGTCATATATCCATTTCCACTAAAATTCACAAATTGTTGCCGCTTAATAAAATACATGAAATTGCTCCAAAGGGGTCTTAGACAGCAGTGTCCACGGAGATAGTCATGATTCATGCACACTTAGTGAGGGGCCCAATGTAAACTTCAGCCATGCACATGCACAAACATCTACCCAGGGACATTTACCTTTCGCCCTCATTGTCTCCATCTCATTGACACACAGCCATCAATTTCTACTGGATCGTCTTTTAAGATCGATTTGATCCGTTCATGTGGTGGCCTGATGTTCTGTCCCCCTCCCCTCTGCCTCTAAATTGTCCCTCCCAGGGGAGTGCTTGTGTTTGCTCCTGGTGCGGGCCTATGGCTACACTATTAATTTATTATAGATATAAAATGCCTTCCTGAGTTGTGTTGGACTGCAGAAGACTGTGGGTGCTCAGTGGAGTGGTGGTCCATTTTATCTGCTCTGCCATAAAGTAGAGCTAGTAAAAAGCAATCGTTTGGGCATTTTGGGAAATATCTCCATTCACTTTGTATTTCAGAGTTTGAAAAAGAGATCAATATCACAAGCACAACAACCCATTACAAATGAAGCAAGAATAAAAAGGCTGGTTGGATTAAGTTGGTTCAAAGAGTATTTTGCCGAGTGCGTAGGCTTATAAACTCCACCTACTGACACTCCCTAAAAATCCCATTTTATGCATTTAAACAACACAATTAAGAAGTGTTTGAATAATAATCTGGCATTTTGTAGCGCGAATATTTTGTTAAACAGTTGTTATATAATTTTGCAAACACAATTAGAGTATAAAACAGGTTTCAATGGTCTTGGTGGATGCTGCACTTTTAGATGTGCTAAACTGACATTCATCAGACACTAAAAATTAGCACATAGTACCTCCTCATCCAGCTCTAAAATATATTCGAGAAAAATACAGCATTTCTCAAAGGATATTTTATATTACTACTTGTAATTTCATTCTGATGGTAATAAAAGGATTAGTAGAGCTCTGACAGATTGGAATATTGCTACAGTTTTGTAAAATCTATCATGACTGATGCACAGCTTAATTTGGCTGATAAACTTCATGAAATCAGAACTAGTAGTTGCAAAACTTTTCTGGCTCGACTCTGATTTCTGCAGATACAAACTGACATGTTTGAGCACATGTATAGCACTTCATTTGATAATTACAGCAAATAAAAATAATTTAGTTGAAGCAGGGTAGGAAAAAGGAATATCTACTCCAGTTCTGTGAGTTTTAATGACGGGAAATTGACGGACCGATTTCTTATGGCATCATGTTTTTTTTAACTCTAGGAGCTATCCAACCCTTTTTGAGCCCCTTGTGATTTTCAGACTTTCCCAGGTTGTTCCGTGCAACCATCCTGCAGCGTGTCTCTGTCTCTGCCACTGTACTGCATTTCTTAAGTGTCTCATCTTCAGGGAGCCATTGAAGGCCCCAGCTGCCAACCAGCAGTGGAAGAAGTCATTTGTCTTTGCTTGCTTCGCTGAAGCTGAGCAGTCCCAAACACCAACCTCCATGGGGTCCTCAAGCCAAGTAGAAACAAGAACAGCAAAAAAGGATATTTCTACAAACAAGCTAACTTATGTATCTGTAAGAAGCTACAGAAAAGGCTTATTGTCTTAGACATTTTAGGCTGAACAAAAGTTTAATGGGTCTGCAAAGGTATACATTTTTTGGAGCACATGCAGAGGTTTGAGAGTAAAGGGGAAAACAGTTCTGGTCTGCTGGCCATATGGACTGTGTTATCACTTATTAGAGCCAGAGTATGTTAGACTCTGTGATCTTATTAGACGTGCTGACTGACATAAATGATTTATTGATTGTATGTGCTGCATTTGTGTCTTTGTACCAGTCCCCTGCATGACTGCTAAACATACCAGAGGACCTTATTGTAAAAGTTCATATGTGTAAACCTTCATAGAAATGTGAAATAAAGGGGTTCATACAGTAGGTTAGAGTCTTGCTCACCCTTTAGGGGTTCCATCCCAACCAATTTAATACATAGTATTCTGCATATTCCTCAGCTGTTAACCAATTCAAGTAATAAATGTACACACATTCTGATTAATTTCATTCTGTGAAAAATGTTCTGTCACACAGTAAAAGCAGCTTGGGCCCCAAGCAGAAGCAGAATCCATCCTGCAATCTGGGCAACAGAAGCAGAGACAGGGAGTCTATCTCAAAGTAGGTGATGGATTCAAACTAAGCTGTCGTGAAATCTAAAATGCCATTTGCCTCATCTCTTAAAGTATACTCTGTTGCTAAGCACTGAAGAGAGCTGATTGATGACCAAAGTGTCAATATAAACAAATCCTGTCTTACATCCTCCTCTATGAAAACATTCAGTTTGGTATGACCTATAACAAATAAGCAAGTGACACCTGATTGTCCTGTAGGATTCTTTTTAGCACACCAACCTGTTTACTATTTTCTCTGACTAAACAGCACGCTTTACCGCAGGCCCTATTATTTCCACTAATAGTTGAGATAAATGACATGTAGTTTTTCAAACCGTGTGCATTGTTGTCCCCAATCTAAAGGGTGATTTGTGGTATTTATTACATGTCAGAAATACCATCAAAATGCACTCAACCACCCTGAAAATCCAAAGACATTTAGATGGGTAACAGAGGTTATCTGTGGTAAAGACATCATCATAGACTAATCTATCTTTAAACAATAAATTATAGTCACCATATCCTAAACAAAGTCAGATCTGTCAAACCCATCGGCCACTCTGCGCTCCATCCCTCTGTATGACCTTTTCTTCTTCCTGCACAACTATCAGAGGTAATAAAAACGTGGAAGTCAAATGCTAAATATATTTAGTTTTTAATTATCACACTGATCCTCACGGCAAATAACAGTACCGATCAATAGAGGCTACTGGGAAATATTCCATTGTGAATGCATAGTGGGGATTATCATCATCTCTGTCCTTGTCATCGTCAGCGACAAAATCAAATTACTGCTGATGATGAGTGGGCCTCACTGAGGGAGATGTGACATGTGGATGAGGGGGAACACTGAGGACTGCACCAATTAGTTCATAGATCTTTGTGATGCACTGTAATTTCTTTTCTCTCACATCCACTATAGCACTTTAAAAAGTTGTCAGCGAGCTTTCTTTTATTACTTCTTTCAGATATAAAACAACATAGAAAAGGTTATTGGGTTGAAGAAACATTAGTTAAGGGCTTAGTCAGTCATTTTTTCCTTAGTGTTTGCTGTCTTTGTAAAGATGTTTGATTGTGGTCAGAGAACTGAATCAAACAAAAAAAACCCTACATGTTTAGATGAAAGCGAACTAACTTGAGGAAAATATGTCATTTTTTCTGTATCAATCATGATACTGGGCATATAGCTCAATCTAGAAAATACTCAACAGTCTGGGTGATGTAGATGCCATCAGACAACTACTACTAACCTAAACAAAGTTTAAGAAGTTGTAAGTGCAATAATAAATAAACAAATAAAAGTATTCATGGACACAGGCCCTGAGCTGTGAACTGTAACTGTATTGACAATGTTCACGTTTACATCCCTTTCTCTACTCTTGGTGTATATCTCTCTTTGTTTTCCTTACAGAACATGCAGTAGGACTTTTGGAAGTGATAATTCGCCAACCCTGCTATAATCTTTTAGCATTATATAGTGTTAGTCATACAGAAGCCAGCTGTGGTCAATAAAGTCTCAAAAATAACTCGGAGGGGTAAAGCAACATTTAATGTGCTTCTCCAAACATCAGCCTCTCGCTGACCTTTTGCCTCTGTGACAAGAGACTAAGTAAACTGCACTTACGCTCTTAAGAAAGTTTATAAATGTTGCATGTGCGCCGAATGTTGCCTTTGCTAATCAAGCCCAGCCAGAGAAAACAAACTGCCTTTAATTTCAGCTTATGACTTGTGACTTGTGACTCGTGAGAGGTTACCTCTGTAGTTCACAGAGGAGGACACATTCCAAAGAACTAAACAGGACAGCCTGTTTGTGATTTGTCTGTTTAACATTGATCTCAGTGAACAAACATCAGATATAAATATCAGCTTGACTAACCTGATTAGAAAGGTAACCAAACTTATTGTCAACTTATTGAAATCCCCTCACTGAAGTTAATAGTTTCCAAAAATCTGTCTGACAACAAATTCATTTATTGAAAGCCTTTTCTTGGCCTTTTCACAGTCAAGTAAGTGTCAAGACATATTTTAAGGATTAAATATATGTTTTTGATTATTCTAAGTTGCTGAAATTGACCTGTGCAGTAAAATTTTAAGCACCAATAATGATTTCACTGCCTTGCACAGTAAACAGCTAAGGATTTTTACATCCTTTAATTTTTGGTCTGACCACAACAAGTCAGTTAGAGTATATTGTACATTTTTATTGTATGCTGTGGTGTCATTTTTTGTTTGAAACATTTTTTTAAATGTTTTATGTAAAGTGTTATTGTTACATACTCTTATACTCCTCATAATGACTTGTTAAGCTAGCACTCCCGGCTGCGATAGAGCCATTTGTGAGAGCCTAATGTAAGTGAAAAAACAAAAACAAAAAAAAAAAGAAATCCAGATTTCATGTGTTAGAATTTTCCTGAACCTTAAGCACAAATTAATCAATTAAACCACTTTTTTTTCACCTAGCCATAAAAACAACAACTTTAATGAGTCACTTTGGTGACTTCATTCCCTTAGATTTTGGATTGTTTGTTGACAAAGGGTTCACTGAGGTAAAGTTGAAACTCAAGTTATAAGTATTGGTGTGTCTTGTTTTGACAGGGTTTAAATGTCTCATCAGTGAACCTTGCGATCCTTTGGTCCTTTAATGTTTGTACAGGAAGTCTGCACTACGTCAAACCTGCCCATCCCTTGTATAAACAACAGGTAATTATGGGACAATAGCCTGAACCAAAGCCCTAAATATACAGTTAGTCTGAAGCAATTCTTTCAAGCCCAATATTCACATACATTTTCGTTAAGCCCAACAAAGTAACAAAGAGATTCCTCTTTCCTGACTGTGTAATCCATTAATTTCTCATTCCCTCATTGCATTGCCCAGTGGCATGTCTGGTTTTGATGATTTCTTTTACCTCCAACAGAGCTTTGGGAAAAGGAGAAACTCACCTTCTCATGCTACCTTTGCCTTCAGCTATAAT
Organism: Thalassoma bifasciatum; assembly: GCA_008086565.1. Taxonomy (NCBI): domain Eukaryota; kingdom Metazoa; phylum Chordata; class Actinopteri; order Labriformes; family Labridae; genus Thalassoma; species Thalassoma bifasciatum. The sequence continues at coordinate 195,649 of RPOG01000102.1, forward strand.
CAGAGGTCAGACATATTAGGCAGGTTTTTATTGCTGGTTTTAAAGTAAGGAACCTTCATCGTCTACTGAACATACACAACTGGGGTAGAGATGTTTGGGCAGAGACACAAACAGTATTCATATATTTCTAAGCCATCCACTAAGATGACTTGAGCTGATGACTGAAGGCTTTGTCAAACAATAAGGGCTTAATATTTCTAAGTTTTAGTTGAAATAATTAAGAATTGTTATAATTCCAGAGGGCTGCACTTCGATGATAGTTGAGCAGAGTAAGCTGGATGGTTAAACTTTCATACATATATTTGATAGAAAAACAAAACAAAACCAAAGACATAGTGGAGCTACCAAAATGTAAACCATTGGTCTGTAGATGTCTTATCTGAAATTTTGTGAGGCACTTCAAATCTTGCTTCCATCTTTGTGATAGTGGTTAAAACTTAAGAGTGGCAAGAGCAGCAAGCTAAGAATGCTAATTATTAATTTAGTTTAGATGAATTGATTGCTTTTGATTTTCTACCAAGTTGAGATCAACAAAGTTTGACCTACTAAAATGTACACATGTGAAAATAAGAAATAATGGTCATAACAGAGACTACATTACCTTACCTTGGTTTCCCTCTGAGAGTCCCACTGCCCAGAGGAAACAAAAAGCAGACCCCCGAAGCCTCAACATCTGTCCCCCTGAATATGACTGATCATTGAGTGGTTACAAAGTTAAAGAATTCACATTTTTCACAATTCTCGCTCAATGTTGGTGCTGAAAGCCCAAAGCACCGTGTGTGTTGTGGTTCCATGCAAACCAATTTTGGGTTTTTCGTCCTTCCTTGACCCAAAAAAGCTTGGTCCACATCAAAGTGGCCCCACATCTGGTTCTGAGTAGAGGCAAAGGGCAGGTGGACGCAAGAGGTCTTCATTTTAGCAGCGGGGGGATGTCAGAGGGTAGAGAGGCAACACAGAAATGTTCCCCACACTTGAGGGAGATTAATCCGAGTGCAGAGGAACAGGATTGTCATTTCCTGAATGAGTGTTGGAAAATTAGTTCGGTCATAAATCTGCTGGTCCCTCCTTGGTTTGACTTTTTTTAAGTTTACATTTGTGAGGTTAATACGGCTCAGTAATAATATGCTCTGCATGAACATCTCAAGTTCTCTAACTTATGACCCAGGTGAACGCAGTATTTCCAAAACACCTAACAGCAGAAACTGTAAAAAAAATTAATAAAGACATCACTGCTTTTTCTGCCATCATGTTTTTCTTGTACATAATCTGGACTCTTTTAATATTTGAGTCCAAAATGGTAATATACCAGCAGTTTTGAGCATATGCTCTTGCAGCATTGACTCTGATTAATGAATAGCTTACTAAAACTTGTTGCTTGTTTTGATGAACAAACTACAAAACAATTCAGAAATGTGCTTACTTCAGCACAACAGAGCATAAGTCAGATGGACCGATGTATGCCAGTCTCTAAGTTTAGATGTGTTTGGATTTGGATTTCAGTGGAACTGTGCAGTTGTTCACATCCATATTGGGTCAACAGTGGCAGACTTGATGCCTTTTTCAGTCTCTTGCAAGAAATAATTTTCAGTTTTTATGACCAGAAAGAAACAGCCTTTTACTCAGAGAAGCTAAATATCTTTTTTTTTCATCAGGTGGTATTTTACTGCCATGAATAAGTACATTGATTTAGACCCAGCATATTTTGAATCAATCATTGTTGGGAATATTACAAAGGAGATATGTGTTTCTGTGAGGTTGTTATGTTTTTCTGTGTGGAAACTTTTAGTTTGATGATATGTGAATTACAAGTTAAATACATACATACATGGGATTGTATTAGAATGCCAAAGATTGCAATATCACGACTTCTTACAATTCACTCAGACAAGCACGTGACAACACAAATGAAGGACAAAACATATTCATATGAGTGTCAATCACCCCTTTTTCCTTGACAACCAAATTTCACCAAAAATTCAAGACAGAAAGCTGAGAAAAATATGGATTGTATTGTTTCATGCTTTGATTTTCTATAAGGGGCTTTGAGATACAGAGATTAATTATTTCAGAAGATTACTTTTTTTAGTGCCAATTAATGAACCTCAGGTTCAGTCAGCAAATGTAATAAATCAATAGAAAAACAGAAAAGTTTGTATTTGAGTTGAACATGGAAGGGTCCATTTAAATTATGATTGTCACATTGATATTTGTCAGACACAGTTAAAGCAGGAGAAATCTAAAAGATGGAAACAGACAAAAAAATGACTCAAAAGAAAGTATGAGTGTGTGTCCATGTGTGTGTGTTGGATGCACATAACCTCTGCGACCACAGCCAAGTCATCCTGCGGAAGATTGCTGGCAGGCCCCGGGGGTCAGGGGTCACGCCTCTGAGGGAATTGTCCTTTTAAAAGGTTATCTGGGCCTCAGTTTGGTGCTGTGATGTGATTTCAGTTTGTAATTGTGTATGATTGAAATAATATATAATATCAAACACGCTCCGAAGGTCATCTTTTTCCCATGGTTACACCTTTCATTTTTCCTCTAAGAGAAAAAAAAATCTCCAAATGTGTGACTTGTCTGGCAAATCCATTAGCAAGCAGCTCTAAAAAAAGAAACATATCTTCAGTAATTCAAGACATGCAAAAGGAGTATGAAATCTTCTGCTACAGAGAAAAAAAAGACACAACATACCATCTTCCTTTATCTGAAATGTAAATATACTTATGACAAGGCATTATGTGTACAGTTTGTCCTCAGCTGTGAAAATCCCCAATCGTTTAAATGAAAAAGGGACATTTATTTCTTTGTTCTTTGCCTTTCCTTCCTCTGTCTGTTTGTTGGTTATTCCTGATTAGAAAGGATCTCCATCTGCCTGTGTGGAGCCCGTAAGCCCGCTCAGATCTCCGCTTCTTGTTGGGCGAAAGCTCAGCTAAATCCGTGCAAGCCTAATGTTTATCCGATGTGAAAATAATTACTCAAAAGTGTTTGTCTTAATCCCGATAATTAGAGCGCGAAAAAGGAAGATCAGTGTCACTGTATATCACAGGGCCGGGGCGATTGACTTCCTGGTCGCTGCAAGTTTCAGGTGAAGATGGGAGCGGATAAAGGTTAGATTAGACCTAATCCAGAGCAGCAGCAGCCCTTAATCTGTTATGATACAAGGATGATCACTTAAAAAGGTCTGGATCCAGGGCTCTGCCTCCTGGTTGGGCGAGAGGAGGCTCGACTGGGACCCATCTTAAAACCTGCTTAGCGGCACGGTGGCACCAGCAGCTGTGAGCACTTGTGGACGAGCGCGGTTAGAGAGCAAGAAAGAAAAAGAAGGGATAAGAAACAGAGGATGATATCTCAATGTCATCCAGAGCCGGCATGGGGTTCCCCATCGAGGGTGGACAGGGCTTAGAGGGGGAAACCTGTTGTCGCCCAGTAATCTTAAAATCAACAATCAGGTTTGAGTCCAGAGCTATGATTTCACTGTGGCACATCAGGGATCTGCAAAATGAAGCCCAGAGTGGCATTAAGGGCCCAAATGGAAAACAGCTCATCTTGTTAGAGCCAGGGAGGCAGGAGACTACAGCGACCCGGTGATATTGGACGGAACGGGAATGCAGTCCTCTCTCCAGATCGTATTACCCAAACTCCAGCGGGATAGGAGTGCGAGCAAAGGGGGGATTAGGCGAGAAAATCTGCGTGGCTCTGTGAATTAGGGTTGGAAAAAGATGGCAGGATGGCATGTTGTGTGGTTGGCATTGCAAAGATGCTGAGCTGGATGCCTGTGGATGCACACGCCAAGGAGGGCAGGGATGTGGATATAGTGACACATGAAGTGTTCAGATGTTTTTTTAATGTATCAAGTGGGATGTCAGGGTGGAAAAAATGTGTCGAGGAAAAAACTCATGCACAAAAATTTCATGTCATTTATAAATATAACAACAGAAATAATAGCAGTTCAGAAATTATTCAAGAACAAGAAAACTCCAAACCAAAGATGATTGGGGGAAAATGGATGGATGAATGTTTGTCATTTAAATTCTGAGGCTAATTTCTTCCTATTGATTCACAAATAATAATATATTGAATGTTGAGTCATGAACATCACTTTCTGCAGGTTATCGGATATTGGAGTCACCTGTAATTAGTTGCATATTTACCAGCCTGTTTTATATGATAATAAGCGGATTAAATCAATTTACGCATATGTTTATTGACTTTTTTTTTACTCACTTATTGATTAGAGCAGAAATAACTAAACACTCAAGGCTTCATCCCCTTATTTTCTCTGTTTTCACGACATGACAGCTGAGATGCCATTTCGTTTTCCCCACTCATGACCACCTGTGTTTGTCCCGTTGTGAACAAACTGGTCTCTTAGTTGGTAGCCATCGATTATTGATAATTAAAGACGTGACAAATCGATCAGCCATGCATGACATTTAGATCAAAGTTAAACAAGCTGATGAATTGCCCAAGTTCTGTTTTAATGGACCAATTTATATTCACTAATACAGCTTGGTGTGACATTCTGTTCAAATGATTACTGTGATTAGTGGTGTCACATTATACAGGATACCTGTCATGTTACACAGATGACACTTTGAGTTTGACTGTCATGTTCTGTGTCATGTCATGGACATGTGGGCTGCAGTCCAACACTTCTGTCAACAAAAGAACAGCATTTGTAGAAGTGAAGTTGATGCAAATCTTGAATAATGATAAAGCACACACATCTAGTACAAGTATATTTGTAAAAAGGGGAACTTTCACTATGAAAGGCAATCTTTTAGCAGCTAGCAATGCTACTAAAGCTTAGTGTGACCATGTCCTTTATCATTAATGTAATTTTTATTGTCTTTTATTAATTTGACTGAATCCAAACTTAAATATTTGATCGATGAAATTTTGTACTTCTTAATATATCATGTTAACACTGCTGTTCTTGATGAATTTTGCATCACTATTATCACAACTCGATAAACTCTATGCATATTTTTGGTTTAAACTTCTTTTTTTGTCATTGTCAGTTGCTGCATAATTTTTCATTCCTTTTTCTATTGTGTTATAATTTGAGAGACTTGGCATACGCTAGAAGTTGTTTTTTTTTTTTTTTTTAAATCTTAGGATTTAATCTTAGATTTGATGTGTGCATGGGTATATGTTGTATTTTTAACATTTCAATCTGTAACAGGGCAACATTCATGCTCAAATTTATTCCTGTAATTTATGATATGTATCTGATCTTTAACTGACGTTGGACTGAGAATACATTAGTGGTTTCACAATTTTTATGCAACTACAATGACATCCAATAGAAAAGGTGTAAGTTCCCCATGTAAAATAGATAACATGGCCTGAAATTGTGTTTTAACTTCATGTTTTCCACACATTAAACCTCAATTTAACTACAAAAAGGTTTTCATTTGTGTATTTTCAAACATTACAAACACTGTATCTTTATTTTTTGTGCTACAATTACCATAAATTCAGGAGTATTTGTAGCTATTATTTTCAATTAAAATAACGTCTTGGGCATTTTTTCAAGTAAAGAAACACGAAATTAAAGAAAAATGAGATTTCTCAAGTGCTTTGAGGTAAATGTAATTTGTCCAGCAATTAGGACTTTTAGCAGCCGTAAGACAACCATTTAAGCGAACCTTTTACCTGAACATTTAAAACAGGATTATTCCTGAAATGACTCCAACATGTGCTCAATATCGTTGCCATCATGTCCACATGTTTAGGTGGTCAGTCCTGTTTTATTTAGAAAGTGACATCATATCAACTTAATTAATGTCAGTGGGTGATAAAGGTACATAATACAGTATGAGACTGTGCACAACGGACGTCAGCAGCCTCTCCAAAGTGATCATAATGGTAGAGTTAAGATCCTCAAAATCTCTTTATTTCCTGGAGGACGTAGAAAGACTTTTGTGCCACTAAGGTAATTTTGTGTAATTAAGTCTAATCAAAGCATATGTCAGAGCGAGCTTTTAATAAACACATGAGCTGCCGCTGACAGAGGATAGGGAGCTGCTGCTGGGTTATGAGTGTGTTTTTACATTGCTGTGTAAAAGAAGAGAGAAATAGAAGAAAAGGTAATGGGGAAACATATAAATATTGTACAATAATAAGATTTAATGTGAAATATGTGGAAGCAGAATACATAGTGTAGTGTAAGTGCAGTGCAAAAACTGCACTAAATAAAGAAGTGCTTGAGAACTTGAGAAGTGAAGGAGGAAGAAAGTAAAACATGTTTTCAGACTTTGAAATAAGCTTTTTAAACAGCTCTCTTTAAAAAAAAAAAAAGATCAGTCAATCCAACATGAGAGGTTAAAATAATAAGTTTTAGAGAAAAATAATACCATTATTACAATCAGTCAGATGCAAAGGTTAGGCCTGCATTTGCGACTTTGTTTGCAAGATTATTTTTTTTAAACTTTTTGTCTAAGTCTTTATAATAGAGTCTAATTATTTTCAGGCTACTTCTCGCTGATTTATGGCACTGACTCTGGTGAGCACAGGAGGGCATGTGCAATCTCTTTTGTCTGGATATAAAAGAATAAATATCCTGCTAAATCCAGAGTGCTCGCAGAGCCGCGGCTAAAGCTGCCGCTCAGTATTCACCGCTGTGTCTCACTTTGCTCTTTGGTTCCACCATCCTGGAACTTTCCTCCTTTTTTTCTGCCTCTCTCACATGCAGCGAGATTGTGCAAGGGAGGGGAGAGACGGCATTGGGGGGGAGAGGAGGGAGAGAGGAAAATGAATTGGGGCTGGCGTTTGATGTGTTGATTGGGAGAGGAGAGAGGACAGCAGCTGCACTCAGAACCGTCCCCAGGGAGCGCAGGCTTGATAGCTAAATGAAGACCTCTAGTGCTTTCTTGTTAGCCAAGATGGATCTTGCACCCAGATGAAGCACAATTAGTCAATGGTGGCGGCTTTAGGTGTCCACCGATCACAAGGCACAAGTCAGAGCTTCTCAGGGGCGATGCTATTGGCAGTTAGCGCCCCGGGCTGTGTCCTAGCCCTGCTGGCCTTTTCAGGCCTTTTTACCACTACAGAGGAGAGAGCAAAAATCCCAAGCCGAGAGGGGGCTGCAGATATCTCGTCAAATGATCCCTCTGGCATTTGGGATACAGCTGTGCACATCTGATTAGAGTGAGGCGGGCACGGTCCAGTTTGGCTAAGAAGTGCTTTCTCTTAGATCTTGCCGGCTTTCTCATCTGACACATAAAAAAGGGAAAAATTCTCAATAGAGTTGCAGTTTGCCCATCAGTCAGCTATTAAATCCCTCATGTCTGTGCAAGCCCACTGGCATACTGACAAGAAAGAATTGATTGCTGCTCTATTTTATGTGTAAGAGAAGCCCAATTTGTGCTCTGTAGCAAGTCACTTGGAAACAAACTGAATCGTTGGCCGTCAGAGTACTTTCTCTTGTTACAATTCTGCATCGGATTTCTCACTTTTTCCATTTTTTGCTTCCCAGACAAAACAAACCAGGCCAGCCATTTGAAACTATAACAAAACATGTTTGCTTTTTACCGGTGCTCCATCCCCTCGGCATGTCCCCTTCTACCTCGGCAGCCGCTGCTAATGCCACTGGAGCAATGCAACATGGGGAAGTTTGTGCCACTGCATGATGAAGCATTCTATTTATATTAAAATGAGGGAGCTCCTCTGGGAGATATAGAGGAGAATGGAACAACAAACATGGAGCTTTAGAGGCGAAGGCAAGTGTGGGGGGACCAGTGACAGCAAAATGGCAACTCCTCCATACAAAGTGGCCCTAAGGACCTCAAGAAGAATTATAATATGAGCGGTGGCATCAGGAGAGCCTTGTGGGTGTACTGCATCCAGTCTGCACTCTGCCATAAAACAACACCCACAGTAATAAAGTAAACCCTTTAAATCCACACACCACACCACAATATCCCCTTTTGTTGGTCTAACTGGGTGTTTTTTTTTACTCTTAATGCGTTGACCAATGGTGTCGTAGCATCAGCTGACCTGTGATGGATTGTTGAGTCTTTGTCTGTTTGTCGTGGTACTTGTCAAAGCCTTTATTTGTTAGAGTATTGACTACTGTCGTTCATGTTTTCCCCTGAAGACGAATGATACCTTAAAGGATTGTGTGAAGATGAGACACTGTTACACAAATTGTCATCCTTCAATAAGGCTTTTATTTTAGTGAGTTATAGTTTAATTGCTCTTGGTTTAAGTCATAGAAAAGAGGTCTGTATAACATTATTATGGGAAGAAGGATGCCTGATTCGGTCGAGAGTGACAGATGAGGAAAGGTACAGATGCAGATAGCTGATATGTGCACACCATGACACACTGTTTGATGACCATCAGTCCAGCAATAACTAGTGAGCATATTTTTTGTGTTGCTTCTTTAAAAAAAATCCTTTTAGTTAAAATGAACTTCTTTTTCAAACCTCTGGAGAGGGAAACAGAACTCTGAAAATAGAGGCAACAATAACAAAGTTTTAAAGATTAGCTGATGGACTGAGTCTGCAATGATCAACATCTGTACAATATGTCTTTGCCACTTTAGAGTAAAAAACATGCCTGTGAGACAAGCTGATGAGAGATAAGTTCCCGCTTGAAAGTCTTTGTAAAATCTTGCTAAACTAGATAAAGAAGTCTCAGATTTTAATGCCTGGGCATTGAGAAAAAACAGTTTGAAAAAGAAAGTAAAGATATTTCTGAAGGTGTTTTCTGTACATTGTTGTTACAAAGTGTGAGCTCTGTCAGGTGCCCTCTATAAGTATCTTCCAGGTAGATCCATATTAAAGTATTTGTATGATTATACTCATTATTCAGCTGTTTTTTCTAGAGGTACAGTCTCCAGGAATCCTTTGTCACTTGTAAATGTAACATTCAAACTGGGCTCCTCCTCTGTGGCTTGGAGCCAGCGGCATCACATGCCCATTGCCTTGTTGAAATGCAGTGCTCAGCATTTCAGCATCCATGATTTGCTGAAAGAAAATGTGGCCCCCCTCTGTAGTTATTTTTTTTGTTCTTTGTTCTGGCTCTGGAAAAGATCATACCTGTATAGCTAAACAACTACTATACATACCAACCATGTTGTTTCAGATATAGCTGTCAAATTTGTAACTTCAACATTGAACTTCAGCTAGATCCATGTCCAGTCTGTCTCTGTCCTCCCTCATTCATTGACGCTCATAACTTGAGTCACAAGACGGGGGAGTCTCTGCCCAAATGATGAACCTCTCCTCATTTATGTCCACTGTGTTAGCTTCCAAAAACCTCTTACCTGTTGACTCCTGGCCTTGCTCCACTCATCATATGAATCAATTGAATAAGTGAAAACATGGTCGGGCTTTGAAACAGTGTTCCTTTCTGAAATTCAATGTTTTTTTGTTTTTTTTTTCGGTTCTGATCCCATCGGACCTGGTCTGTGCTGTTTGAAGCACCCTTCTCCAAAATCCAGCAAAAATAATACTATTGTCTTGCTTATCAGCTGTAAAAGGCTCCAGTTTGAAGGATCTGAAATGAAGAAGAAACATGACATAGCAGATTGATGTTTCATTTTTGGGTTGATGAATTTGCTTTTTGTTTTGTGCTGAATATTTTTAAAGAAGAGTTTTTAAGAGTCTAGAATCAGAACTGCACATCAGTTTAACAGAGGCCAGTAAAAAAAAGACCATCCCTGACGACAGCTTGCCCTGATAACCTATATTATCGTTCAGCCATGGTAATAAAGGCCACTGGGCAATAACAGCCGGGCTTTCCTCTTTCTCACTGAGAGCCGGGCGCGAGTGGAGAAGAATGGACCCTGGCCCTGCAGTCTGTCTAGTTAATTAAGCTCAGGGGTGAAGGTGTTATTTGTGGGAAAGAATCCAATTATTTTGCCTCTCCACTCCTGAAGATGAGAGGGGTTTGTGTGGTGATGATGATGAAGACAAAGATGATGATGATACTACTCAGAGGCAAGATAGCCACTTCATGTCTTGAGGAGTTTTTTTTCTTTGTACCTCGCTCCCCCTTCTTCCCCTTTTCGAGATTAGTCAATTCCCGTATGTAATAGAAACAGAAACAATGATATTTCATCAGGTGGAGAGCAAATTTGAATATAACTGCTTCAGAAAACACCAAAAATGTCAATTTCTGCATTTCATTGTGGCACATACAATTAGCTTCTGGTGGGAAATTCAAGGAGTGAATTAAGCACTTCAGTGGTTCATTGTAGCATCAAAGACAAAAGGACTTATCTGAAACAAAAGAACCAATTAAAACCTCTGAAAGCTAATTACTGCTTTAACATCTAAAAAATAGTAAGCTTTATCCCTGTATACGTCAATGTAATAGATGGCCTTGTTAAGACACAACTTGCATTTCTTCATACAATTAGCTGTCTCGTAGGAAACGGGGCGCTACTTAAAGAAGCTATCCAATCATTATAAATCAGGTGTTTTCTAGCAATTTTCTATTTCAAACAGATCCGGATGAGTCCTGAACTGAAGCAACTGAAAATCCCAGCAGCCTGAAAAATCTACCAAACAATTATTTGATCCGTGGGACACATGAAATTACGAGGTAGACTACACTGTCACATAAGTTTTTTTCTTAGATGTAGGCTCTACAAGGAAAAATAAAGTTGAAAATGTGAGGCAAAGAGTTTTTAAGAGCAAAGCAAGATAGGCTGAAGAGTGCTTAAAGGACTGTATAAACAATATAAAAAGTGCATTTTAAACACTTTACTCGTAAAAACATCAGCAAGAAAAAGTAAAGCGGTAAAAGAATGGAAATCTTTGCTAGTTTGACCAGCAGTTTGCACTGACTGTTAATAGTTTTTGCCAACATGCTAGCCAGTCTAAAATGTAGCGTAGCCACCTGCAAACAGCTCATACAACAGTAGCTACCATAATGCTTCACTGCTCTTCTACCTGAATGTAAACAGGCACAAACAGAAGCTGACACCTCATAGCCTGACATAGTTTGAAAGGATTTTGATATAGAAAATATAGCTAATATTTTTATTTATTTATTAATCAGCAGTATCTGATTTAACATATTTATAACTACTGAGTAACCAGCACGGACATGTGGATGTCAAGCCATAGTCCACGAGGGCTGACAACTGGTGCTAGCTCTGTTTTTGTTCATCACACCGAATTATCCTGCATGTAGCTGTATTGAAAAAGTTATGTCTCAGTTTGACGGCTCCACTCAATGTCTCTTTAGAGACTGTTTGGACTGTAATGCAAATATTTGTACTTATTTGTAAATTATTAATTAGGGGAACTCTTGGACTTACTTAGAAATCAGTTAAAGGTTGAGAGAAGCTGCCTCTTTCAAGCAAGGTCCTTCTCATGTTTTGTAGCACAATAACTGAGGTGGTAAATGGAAACATTAAATCATTTTCCTGAGCTATCCAAAGGGCCTCAATGTAATCCCATTTTTTTGCCAATTTAAAAAACGTAACAACAAATATTGTCGATGTTTCTTTGTCTGTCTCTAAACAGTTTTTGCTGCACCACCTTTGTACTGGGGTGTAAAAGTGCTGTAGTTCATTGTCGTGTGTAGTTTTTCCTTTAGATAAGCTGTTTCGTTGTTACTTCAGGACAATAGGAGAGGTTTGGTAAGAGTCCTTTTTCTATAAAATGTGCTTTGTGAAAGTGGCAGATTCCTTTTTTTTTCAAACCATATTTTCAACATCCAAACATCCCAGCCCAAACTCTGCAAATGAATCAAAGTGCTTCAAACTTCTATGCGTGTAAATTTATGCATCGCTTTCTTTCATTTCATTCATATTACAGTGGCAATTTTGTAACGTCAAGCAGAGAAATGTACCAACCTGACACATGCGACATGTTTCTCTAATTGGTCTTTTTGCCTGAACAAACCTGAGCCTGTATTGGGACTGTTTGTGTGTGTTCACGTGCGCCTACAAAGACACATCATATCATTTCACCCTTTCATGTTTCCATTGGGAGACCCAGGGCCCCTAATCTGAGCCCGGGAGAGCTCACCCTGTTCTCCCCTCCTGAACTTTGTATCCTTGCGGGTCACCTCGGTGGAGCCACAGGGGAGAGGCTGCCTCAGCCAAGCCCTAATCCTGGGGAGTCGATAGATGCTAGCATGGCTGCAGGCCTCAGCTCCACACCAGCGCCCTCAGGGAGAGTAGCTCATTTCAATAAATGTAAAGTGATGCCGTCCTCACACAAGCAAACATGAAAGACACACACACACTCATTCACTCACTCACACACACACACACACACACACACACACACACACATACATAAGGTTATTGCACGCATACCCACACATGCAAGCCAGAGCTCATATGTGCGCAGATGTAATGGAGGATTGGTGTCCTCGGGGCAAAATATGGAGGAGTGATCCGGTGATGTAGTTAAATGACAGGCAAGCGAGTGGAACATTTGCTCGCTTGATGCTGTCGATGCGTTGCTGCTGCCCCGATAAGACCTTATTTACATTTGTCAGGGTGGAATTGATTTCTTTTCTGCCCTTTACAGACTGCTCAAAGTGCAGAGTGGATGGGAGCTGTGTCGCGCGCCTTGGATAAAGCTGAGAATGTCTGTCAAAAGTGTTGATTATAAAACGCTGACAACTTCTGAAAAGAAGTCTGAAAACTGAAGTAAAAAAAATCCGTCCTTTACTTCTCTGCTCACTTTCTGCCATGCCTCTGGCCACACAGGCCTACAACCTTCACCTTTATGTGTGTGACAGGGACATATGTTTATGTTAACCCCCTGTGGAGAGACGCCTGGTGCAATATCTGTTTGTGTTTGTGTGGATGTAAACCCCCTGATATGTGTGTGTGTGTGCACCCATGTAGCTTGTGTGTCTGTGTAGAGGGGGGTGTAAGGCAGGAGGGGACACAATGAAATGGGTGGCTGAGCGGGCGCCTCCCACCATTAAAGCACTAAATGGGCAGCCGGAGGTCCTGGTGAGTGTGTGAATGAGGAGGGTCCTCCTGGGAGGTGAGGGTCAGCGGCTTTCTGATGGGACTTTATGATTAAGGTCTGACCTGCTTCTAATGTGACTGTGTGTGGTTTGAGATGGAAACCAAACTCTAAAGGGTTAAGTTCATGATTTTTTTTTTTTTTTACCCAGCTGAGGTTAAGTTGAGACAAAAAATGAAAACATAAAAATGTGACTGCAAGGAGTGAGCTGTTATTTACAGATATAAAGGCAAAAGGAGGAGATAACAGCGCTGTGGTACAAATGACGAGGCAAGGCTTCTTGAGCTTTTCTCTTTATTGCTGATTATTTCAGAAAACTATAATAAATTCAAATTATTTCTTATTTCTTATTTCTTATATCTTACATAGATTCTTATTTTTTGCAATCCATCAATTAGTTTGCTCTCCACACAACCCTGCTTCCAAGCAAAACACCTTTACACAGAAATTTTGTTTGTCCAGGAGCATTAGCGAAAATGATTCCTATGCAGGTTGAAATCAATTTGCTGAATGACAGTCTTGATAGACATCTATCGAGAAATCCTAATCAAACCATAAAAGGTGTTGTTAATGTAACAGTCTGTGTGAAGCATTTTGCATCAATTTTTGTTATTTCGGTTCAGAAATTATCCACTCACAATGCCCAGCTTAATGCCCGGAGTAATCACATTAAAAAGAAAGAGTATATGAGTATGAGTTTTATCAATATTTTTAGAACCTAAAGCGCATTTTCTCACTCAACAGTTTCATTTTGGCTTAAATCTTTGGTTCTTTAGGAATAAAAATGTCACATCAAGACTTGGCGGGAACATCAGGTTGTCTGCAGCTCTGGCTGTCACTGAACTTCATTAAACTTTAATGAGATCTAAACAATGCAATGATATTCTGACAGATCCAAGAGGCTCTTCCAATGATACAATCATTAAAACATCATCACACCATAATGACATTCCCAACAGCCCAATCCTGTGTGGATGTCTGACTGACAGATACACAGGCAAATAGATAAATGTGACCTCTAGTACTGAGGGTATTTCACTTAGAGCTGCCAGACGGGCCCTGCACCCAAAAAGTGTTTATTAACAAGGCATCTCTAAAAAAAATAAATTAGAAGTGGCCCTCCCTGCCTATCTCCTTCAAATCAAACTCTAAAAGATTATTCCACATAATTATACTAAAGGGCAATTGGTTGATATGTGGCAGGGTCGGAGGTCGTGGCCTGGTATAAGCAATCTGTGGGCTTTGGTTGGCAGACGTTAATACGCAACCAGGCGTCAGCCTCTAACCCTATTCCCCAGGCTGATTGCTACCTGTCACCTCCCTTCAACTCATGTAAATTGCATCTGCTTTCTGCACGGAGGGGGTGGATTGGGTGGGCTGGACAAGGATATGTGAATTTTTTTTAGAGATGTATGTGTGTATGCATTTGTGAATGTATGCCTGCTTGTGTGTAAGTTGTGGCATGTGTCCACTCTTCACCGGCTCCGACCTACTGGGGCTGGTTGTTGGTTTGTAATGGTTTCTTGGGGCAATCAGAAGAAGACACGTTCTCCACTCGTCGCCTATAATGGTGTGTCCTCCTCAGGCTAAAATTGAACAGTCCTAACGTGGCCTAAGGCAGCCGATGAAAATTCAATAACTTGGCTCTGTCAATGTTGTGTCATTTTTTTTGGGATGGGGGTGTAATTACTCTGCACTAACATGACGTCTGGACAGAGCTAAGTGTTTGTGTGTATCTGAGACTCTGAGGGTGGAAGTGTAAAGGTTCCTGGATGATACCTCTATGGTCGTGATTTGGAAGGAGGAATTGCACCTGGTAAATCCATTTATCTGACACTCAGGCCTGTTCCAAGGTGTCTTTTGATAGTGCTATTAAATGATATTAATGTGGCACATGCATTTTGACCTGCATAAGATCTTTTTAAGGTATTTTTTCCTTTTTTTGAAAAAAGAGAGAAATAATGGCACTTGATGAGTTACAAAAGCAAATGAGACCATTAGCTCAAACCCTGATCAAGAACAAGAGAAAGAAGAGGAACTGCATCACACATGTGGGGCACAATCAGACTTCAGCACAAACTAAGAGTTCTTAACAACAGCTTTAAAAAGTAGTTTAAAATAAATGACCAGAATTCATTTTAAGCACAGTTTTAGTGCAATACTTAATTTGACTTAAAATTCTTGAACTTTTTGATGATGATGAAATGACTATAATTACATATTTAATTTTGAAAATTAATCGCATAATTACATCTCTTAACATAACTGGAGAGAAAGTTGAGGTCAGAAATCCTTACTGAACACTGCTTCTTTTCTCTTTATACAATTTAATTGTGTTATAGATCAGACATTCATTTTGCTCTCAGCCTAGATCATATGTTGCATTCAAGCTGCGTTTTTGAGATTCAGTGTTTAAGAATTGTTTGATAACCATAACAATGAAAGTATATGACCTAAAATATTTTACTTTCTTCTTCGGTCATAAAGTTTTAAATATATTTATTTAATGGTAAAAATAAATAAATCCCTGTGGAATTTTTTAATATGACAGCTGTTTCACGTTGAATGTTTTAAAATCAATCATTCCCCAAAATATATATTTATATAGATGCAATTTATATGTCTGATTTTTTTTCATGAAGGCAGACATATAAATTTGTCACAAAATAATGAAGCAAACACTATGTATGGTTTATAAATTTATATTGATTTTTCCCCTCCAATGTCAAACACAAATGTTTCATTTTCAGAAAAAAATAGACACAGAGGGGGAATACATTAGAAATAGAGGCTGGCTATGACAGGGCCGCCCCAGCAGCAGCAGAAGAGAAGGAGGTGGAGGGGTTGAGTCAGAGATGAAGTGCAGGGCCCTATTTGGCTCTGTCAGTTTTTATATGACATTATTATTCTGCTGGTAATAAATTCTGGCATGCTAAGATCTCCGACAACAGCGACATAAAATTCAATCAATGACGCCTCCTTTTCTCCACCTCGACAGTGCACCAGGCAGCTTGGCCTGCTGATAGTTCCTAAATCACAGCCAATGGGATTCTGCATAATTGTGCAGCAGAAGTGTCCTAGTGTTGGGTCGCAAGCAGTGGCTGTGCGGTTTTATGGAGTTAATGTGAGTAGCTTTATAAAACACTGCTTCATAAAACACTACAGCTCTGTCGTATTTCCAAACAGGGTCCATGTATATTTATAATGGCTGTATACCTGCCTGATGTTGGTGGTCCATCAAATTGGGTCTGGAGGAGAGATACTTCCCCTTTCTCTTTTTGTTTTGTTGTTAATTTATAAGGTATGGGGTGACATTTTTGCAGGTTGCACAGCATTTTTCCAGGACTTTGGGATCACTTAAACCTTCAAAGCACATGGGAAAAAATACATCTACTACCACTTGACACTTTGCAAAAGTTTATTCATCAAGTTTCTATGAGGAATTCTGTCAAGTTTGGTGCTTCTCTTCTCCTTTTCCTGCTCATATTGTGTCTGCTGACAAAACATCCCAGCACTCTGACTCTGGATGGTTAAATCTTTAATTTATTTTAAATTTCAAAAGTACCTAAAAAATAAAGTCTAAAACCTCAATGCTCAATGCTTTCAACCTGCTGTAGGTTGAAAGCATTGAAAACAACAAAAAGAAAGCATCACTTTCTTTGCTGATAATATCACTGACATAACCAGTGAAAAAAACAATTTGTGGATTTCTTTTTAATGAGAGACAAGATGTTCACAAAGCCTACAATATTATTGCCAAATAAGTCAATAAATGCAGTAAAAACAAACATACAGATATTAATTGGCCAGTATGACTCCATGATTTCCAAGTTAATGACATGATTAGTCATTATACACCCACTCCAAGCACAGGACAATCTCTGAATTGTCTAATAATGCCAACGTCTGTCTGATTCAGTTTTAAATTTCAGTCTTAAGTTGTCTTTTTCTCCTAATTTATAAGATCATATAATATTTATGGTGTGATTGTACTGTTTAAAATCAAAATTTTGAAAGATTTAAGAATATCATGTGTAAAAACAAACACATCCAACCTCATATGTGATTAACCATGTGTTTGCATGAGTGTTTGTGCTCAAAGATGCACCTCTTCTCCTCTGCATGCTGCTGCTGCCTGTCTGCCTGCTGATTGCTTTGATTGATCATTATCTGATGGCCTCTCAATTAGGATGCTAATGAGAAGGAGTTTTTTTTTTTCCTACACAGTCCTTCTCCTCCTCCGTGACTCGTCTTTGAAATGAGGTGTAATGGAAATGCAGTAATGGAAATGACATGGGCGATGTGGGATGGATGATCCCCCAGTTAATAATTCCAATCTGTTAATCAATGGCCTGGTCGATAGGCTGCTGCACTGCTTGGTGACAAAATACCACAAAACCACTTGGTGTCAGCACCCTGGGTGAAAGGGATTGTGTGAGATGACAGTGATTTTGGGTTGTGGTGGATCAAGTAGATTGGAAGGTGGGTGTGACAGCTCTTTTTTTCCCAGCATGAAACTCAAAATGATTCAATTCGGTTGTGTAAATAATAGTGTGCAGAAATAGATTTAGTATGTTTCTAATTATCTTATGAGGAAAACCAACACTGTTCCCCAGATACAGTGAGAATTTTCAGCTCTGCTCACAAGGTTAGATGAACATAGAAATAAATCCTTCCTTTCTTGTCGTGGTTGTGGGGCATTGGAGGCGGGTTTGTTTGAGATCAGTGTGTGGAAAGAGAAAGTATTAACAGCATAATAACAAAAGATTATGTTCATCTGGGGCGAGGCCCTCCGTTTTCTCGCAGGCGCTGACTGTGAAGTCTTTATTTTGTGAGTCGGCAGCACGCTGCACCCTTAAAAAGGTTATTATGTTCCCTCACTGTGGCAGCACCGGCCCACAGAGCTCTGATGTTGTGACGGGGTCGCCTGTACCACATTAGAGCCAATAAATGTGCGTTGGCACTTCCTCAATTTAAAGTAAAGCCCCCTTTCCCTTCTACCTCCCTTCTTCATTCCTAATAGGGTATTCCAGCAACGCATCTAATAAGTTGTGGGATATCTGCAGCGGGATAGCGCTGAATATTTCTCTTCTCTCTATCGTCTGTTGCTTGGGAATCAGTGGCAACAGACGATATCAGTCATCTGGTGGATGTTAGTTTGAATGAAAGACAAATCTTTAGTTTGCTTTAATTGTTTCTTTCAATTTAAGTTTTGTACCATTACAAAGATACAGCTTTTATTTGAACATCAGTAATTTTGCTGTATTCTGACATCGTTCAAATTCACGCCTTTCCCTGAAATTACCCACAAAGTGACTCCAGGTGTGTTCCCAAAGCAATAAAAGACAGAAAACATGTTTTAGCTTCAGTATAAAAAACAAATCTTGTCCAGTTTGCTCATTGTGTTGTTAAAGAAGTCAAGGTTGGTGAATCATATTTATAAGCAGGGTTATTCTCTGATTCCTATCATGGGAGCTAATATCAACCTCTGGGATCAAATAAAGCCCAGTGGGTCTACAAAGGACTCCAAATTCATGAGGATATTTGTGTGTATGTGTGTTTGTGTACATGTCTAAAAAGGCCAGAAAAAAAGGTTCAGATATTGTGATCACCTGTGAACTGGCTCTAGCACCCATATTGCAGGTTTAAGCTTATTCCATCAGGAGAGGAGGAAGTGAAATGCCATGAATAATTACCACAACACACACATTTACACACTCCCACTTACACACCTTCACCCTCACATCCGTTACCACATTGAAAGTCTGTAAGTAATGAAGAACATCCTCCAACAGCAGGACAAGCACTTTCAATGACTGATTGGTGATTGATTGCCCGCGGAGCACCTCCCTAACGGTCACTGTGTGAGGCTTTTTCTTTTCATCTTTTTCCTCCTTACAGAAAAAAGGCTGAGGGAGAAGGAGCATGAATTCATTAAATGTGCCAAACCCCTTGCCTCTAAAATTGATCTCCCCCTCTTTTTTGAGCCATCGCCAGATCTCATCTGTATTCCAGATCTGTTCCCAGATGATACCACCTCGATCAAGAGGCAAATGCAATAGAATCATAAATCTCCTTTAAAATATCCCGCTTTAGAACGTGTGCATGTTCTGAGGGATGATTTGATCAAATTAAATAAGCCTCCATTACGACTTTCTGTTGAGGTTTATTGTTGTTGCTTATTCTGCATTCTAAACATCTATTTAAGAAGTGAAATGCAAAGAAAGTCTGCATACTTTGTTTGTTTTTTGTTCATATCTTTGCAATCCTCAGAGGATTTAAAGTGTCTTACCATCTGCCCTTTGTCTCTTGTGATTAACAGCAATGACAGTTTAAATAGCTCAGCAAAAATGGCTCTAATTTACTCCCCAGTCTGAGTCAATTAACTTAATAATACATCCTGCCTTTTCCAACAGCAGGAGAGAGATGTGACACTTCCTAGCTCAAACTATCCAATGGCATGATCCAGCAGTCCCGGTCAGCTTGGCATGTCCTCTTTAAACACACATTGATTCAAGGCGTCGCCACATTAAACATTAACCAAGGCACCTGAGCATCTTGTCATGAACACCAGGGGCAATTAATAGAGCAGTAATGGCGGGGGTGACAGATCACTCAGACAGCGCTGAGTGATGAGCGCTCTGTTACCACCTGTTCAGCGTGGAGGGAAATGAAGCCGAAAACCTTGGCACCCTGCTGTGAGACGCTGATTGAAATTTACAAGGCTACACGCACGCCTCTGACAGCCATGTCGGATTGGGCACTTTCAGTTGAGCCAGACGAGTAACATGTAAAGCATGCTTCATGTGAAGGACTGCAGGCATGAAGGAGATATTGGATATTAGCATGGGGTCAGAATAACTTATTAACAGTAAAGCAGTTGGTTTCAGACTTGGATAATTAAAAATAACAACAAAAAATCAACCTGTGGAAATGTCTTTCTCAAGTTGTGTTTCCTAACAGTAAGATGCTCAGATGATGAGCTAAATGTTTGATCATACTTAATTATACAAATTAATGAGTGTCCTCCTGTGCCATGCTGTGTTGGATTTTCTGGTGTTTTGTTGAATCATATCTTATTGTTTTGTGTCATGTTGGGCTGTATTGTTTATAATTATGATGTATTGTGTCGTATCATATCTTATCAAAGCATATCATGTAATTACTTGGTGTAGTATGGTATGTCATACCATGTAATGTGCTACTTTGTATAATTTTGCCATGTCATGTGATATCGTGTCACATTGTGAGCTCTTGCTTCACAGTACTCCTCCTGTATTGAATCTTATTGAATGGTATTTTATCATATTGTGTTGTAGTGTTTTGTGATATATGACATACAACCATGTCCTGGGATCAATATTGAAAACTATCAGTATATCGCTGGTTTCCTAAATATTAATATGGGTCTATCATAATTAATCTACCGGTGTGTGCAAACTGTTTGATCAAAATCATATCTTTAATCCTGGACTATGTTAATTTTTGATATCCATACGCATTCAAATTTACTATTTTACAGCAAAGCAGAAAAAAATTAAGAATGTGATTGTTTTCTGGTTAAAAAATAAGTTATTGACTTCCATTCATGAACAGAAACATCAGTGGTTTAGAGGTTGATTACTTTTGTCACTTCTTTTCAATGCAAACGGTATCAATATCTGTATCAATATTGGCAACACTGGCCCCATTTACTTGATATCAGTTCAATACCAAATTTTGCACTGTCTCACGCCACTAGTCAGCCTGCATTAAAACACCCTAAAAAATGTAAAACTTCTACTCCAATACATGTAAAAGTATTTTTCATTGAAGTGTGAACCTTTTTTAAAAGGGCAGTAGGCTGCTGCAGTGTGAATCAGTGTTGAGTTACAATTGTGTATTGATACTTTATATCGTATATGTAGGTAACGTATTTCCAATTTTGGGCCCAAAATCGTCTATCAGGTCATACTGTGAATTTTTTACATTTTCATTTATTGCTACTGGCAGGTCTACATTCACTTTTCCATGCTCATGTCAGAAAACTTAATTCTCTTATTAGAGGCTCAATGTAACTACACACACCCTTATGCCATGTTTTACCAGCCATAAAAGCAGCCTCTTGTTTCGAATGTCCTCTCTTCTTTTGTCATTTGCTGCCTCTAACAAGGCTTGACAAGTCTAAAGTGGCCCTGTTTGTTCTCCTTTATCAGCCAGGCAGCTCTTGGCCTCTTGTATTCAACACACACTACAGTGGAACCAGATGTCCTTTTGCCAGCGGCACAACTTTCAAGTTGACAAGGTCCCCCTGGAGGATGGGGGGATGGATCGGTGGCAGGCAGAATTTGTGACTAATAGCCAGTTTGATGTGACAGGGCCCCGCCGTCTGGGGAAATTGAAGCGCTCTCCGTGTCGATACCTTTTGTGTCTCGCTCAGTTGTAGGTTATTGTTGGCCTGGCCTTGGGGACCCAGGGGCCGGGCAGTTTACATTGCAGACACTACGTGGTCAGCACCAACTTTTTTATTGGGGCTATTGATTGGTCCTGGCTGCCCCGCTGTGGCTAATTTGCTTGTTAACATCAGCCTGAAGTGTCCCTGCCTCCATTTTGTCTCCCTCGTCTCTGCATGCTGTCAGCTCAGACACTTATTTCAAGCCATTCCTTTTTGCTCAGTCCCTTTCCAGTCTAATACAAGGCCCCTATTTATTAAACAACTAGTTCTTAAAACGTCATTTAATCAATACAGCTCTCCTCTTCCTCTGGCTGCCTGGAATTAAACACAAGTTAAACACAAACCAGGCATAATGACCTTTTTATTGGGCCCACTCAACCAATGAAATTAACACTAGAGACTGTCCATTTATACCTTTAAGCCTGTGTTAGTCATTAACTTCAGAAAATATCATTTTAAATGACAACACATGGCAGTCAGCGGGGCCACACACTTTCCGCTCCCACCCTCGCCGTCATATGTCGAGTCTGTCAGAGCGCCGAGGAATGCCGTGGCTTTTTAACTAACAACAGACTGAATATATCAGTGAGAAAGAGAAAAGGCATGAATTTTATATTAAATTCCTTTGGCTAATCCAGTTCTGTGTTCGGTCCAGACTGAGTTTTAGGCAAAATATTAATAATGCATTGAAAGGGGCTTATTTTCTTCCTGCTAGAAAGGGTTTAGGGGACTGGTACTTTCTCAAGTTATGCATCTTGGTTATTTGTAAGCACCCAATAACTAAGCAGGTGACAGTTGATTTTATGAGATCTTAAGCCTTCGAAGCGGGAGAACGCCCCTGGTTGGATTTCTTAATACAATAGAGATTTGGTATGAAAAGGAGATAATGAATCTGTGGAATATTTTCATCCTGTTTCTTTGCATCCTTGAATGCTGCAGCCTGAGGTGCTTTCTCAACCTTTCATAAGCCAGTTTACAGTCCAGTAAACAGCAGCTTTGTTTGATTGTCATCCTTCATACCTGCACAGATATACTCAGTGACTGTGCTTGTCTTTTTGATTGACTTGTCACAAAACATTTTTGGTTTGTTTTCTTAGGGAAACTCAAAGTGGATTTGTCTGGCTCGGACATTTTGAAACACGATAAACACCTACTGCCACAGTGTTGAACCCTCTGTGTTTTGGACTATTTTGCAGTCTGACAGCATTAGATTTATCTGTCTTTGCCTCATCTCTGAGGAGTATAATTTTGGTTTTTGGAGGCTGCTGCTGTCCTGTGGTAGGGGGACATGGCAGGGAAAGCTGTCTGATATAGCCCTCTGTCTCTCTGTGTCTGTCTGTGTGTCTGTCTGTGCCCCCCAGCTTGACACATGTGCACAGCCTCATCCCAAGTCCTCCTCTCTGGAGGGTGTAAGGTTTCTTAGCATGCGGCGAGCCAAGGGTGACGTTAGCAACAACTGGCACAAGATGCCATAGAAACATCAATAACATTTCTCCTGGCATTTCAAATAAATCATGTCACGGGAAAGAAGTCATTGTTAAAGTTCCCATGACACAGTTAGCAGAGTGTTGTTTGATTCTCAGTGTTAACTTGCTCCTCTTAAAAGAAAAAAGAGAGACTTGTAGCAAGTACATCAAATGGCTTTGATTAAGTGTGAAAAATATGAGACATAAACACAAGTTTTTTTTCTTAATTCAGGGGCATTTTTGAAAGGATGGAGGCTGGTCCTTTTATACAGCCTTGCTACTATGCTCAAGCTGCAATAAGATGCACTGAGACTATGCCACCAGCTGTTCTTGAATCACACCCTTGAATCACAAAGTACTGCTTCTATTGCCCAGCAACAGACAGTTAGCCTGCTAACAAACATGTGACTTCACATTTGTTTAACAGGTTTTACCGTGTTTAATGTCCTTCTCAAAAGGTATTTTTTAGCTGCATGGTTGAGACGACCCTGCCCAAAACATTTTAAAAGTGTCCTGAAAATTAAATCTTGGGATAATTCAGACAACAAAGGATGCACTAATTCTAGTTTGTGGCTCAGTAATAGTAGCACACATTTCTCAGCGGCGTGCAAGCTAAACTGGGATGCCATCACTGTTCAAATGCAGGGTCTGAGCAGTGTTGCCCTGATCTAGGACAGCTCAATCTGAAACTGCTGACCAAGTATTTCCCAAGTAACAAGAGGAAGGAGCAAAAACACTTAGGAGAGAGCTTTATGATGTGGAGCTGATATGGTCCCTTTAAGTGGATAACAAAGGTTTTAACAGTTTTATATTTTGTCTTGGAAATTTAAAAGATGGCCAGATGTAACAAGATGTACACAACAGCAACTTAAGCAAACATTAGCTTGGGTTCCATGTTAATTTTGGGGAAAGCCTTGTTTTTTTGGACAAAAAAGTACTTTCTTCTTGCAAAATTATTACATTTAAGTAACAAAGTTTGACTTTTATTGGCTGTAATTGTCAATTAAGCTAAACCTAGCCCCATTTTCTTCTTTGAATAAATTATTTTCACCTCAACATAGAAGAGAGTATCAAGATATGTATTGTTATGGTATAAAAGCCAGCTTACAAGCTTAAAACAACAAGTATCTAGATATTTTCCAGAAGAACTACCGAGATGACTGAAAAAAAGCAGTTTTAAAGCTATTTAGGACTTCGATTAGGGAATTTATTGTCTTATCTCTTCACCTTTCACACCCAAGAAGGTACAATATGCAACAAATTCCTGATGTGACGTTCCTCTAACTAGACACAGAGGTAAACAGTGACTACTTAAATTCTGCCCTAAGGGGGTTGGATGCTTTGACCTCATGTTGACCCCAACCTGACCATAACCCTGACCTTCTCTTGACCTCCAACCTCTAAATTTAACCCTAACACCAGCCCTCACCCTCCCACCCGATGGTCATGTGCCTCCAAGGCACATCTGCTTTGAGATCCAGCCTCAGAGCAGGGAAGAAGAAAGACAGCGAAATCTGACTCCCAGATGAAATCCACTCAATTTCTCAGTGATCCGCTACCGTGAGACAAATGTTGATGTTCCGTCACTGAAGGAGAAAAAAATGCAGTGTGTCTTTGGAGATGACCGCTTCCTGGATGCATCACATGCAAGCTTTTGGTTCTTTTGTGGAAAATTTTTCAGGCATGAAATTAGACTTGGCTTGTGTGTCATCATAAGTTTGTGTTTTCTGTTAATATATAAAAAAATATTTCACTAATCATGTTTTTTAATCTAATTTTTTGTTGAGAGCATGTTTTATCTTAAGTTTCTGGAATAATCAAGTGTCTATAAATATCCAGTTGTAAGGTTTGGGGGCATTGGGCTCTGTACTTAGTGCGTCTTTGTGTAATAACAGCAAGCACTCAGTTGTGTTTAAATCTTAAGATTTCCAAATCTCCTGTAAAATATGTTGTTTCTCTTTCAAAATCTACTTCTGTTTTAACGTTCAAGGTGCAGGCAACAAATCAAAGGGTAATCTTTGAACTCATCCACTTGTAAAGACACATATTTATCTTTTTAAAGCGCTCTTTACATTTGCACTTCCACCAAACTACCAACCATCACTCTCCTGTGTCTAGCACTCTGCCATAACTTGGCCTACGGGCTCATCTCAAACCTGGTGGTCTTTTTGATACATGGGCCTGCGGACTGGCCCAGGAGCAAGAGAACAGAAATAAATTTCCCTCCCTCTTCACCCCTCTCCTCGTGTCCCTGTGACTACCAAAGCCTAAGCGGTATTTTTCATCCCAGCCGCGGAAATTCTCCCCTGCGGCTTTTGGCTTTGGTTCCTTCTGCAGCCCAAATCTCTGGACCCCAGAGCTAGCATCTTCCCTGGGTTTGCAATGGGTGGTCACCAGTGAAGATGTTGGCTCCCACAAGAAACACAAGAAAGAGAGCACACGCATTTAGAGAGCGTTTTCAAAAAAGAATACAGCCGCGTTAAGCAGACATCCTGCTAAAAAAGCCTCCCTTTTTGAATCCAGATGCTCATATCGCATCTGACAGTTGTTGGGCGGTAAAGTTCAGGCTTTAAAGAGACTGGCTTTCTGTTTCTGTTTTCAGCTTTAGCCTCCTACACTGTAATGAAAGCAAAACAGAAGAAAATTCCCACATTATTAAATAAAACATGTCGGTGGCCAGGGGCCAAACATTGTCACGCTAACAGGAGCAGCACTCAAGCAGACGCTCTGTGGTTATAGATTTAACAAGATTCAAAAACAGATAATGGGAAACATTTTACAAGTAATAAAGATTCTATGAAATGTTGCAAACATTAGAAAATGAAAACATTCATATCCAGAAGAGTTTATATTCCAACGATAAAAAAGGTTTCTTTTTTTCCCTACTCACCCTGTGCACATTATTTATACTCCTGTTTAACCAGATCAAGTCCAATTTCAAGGACTTGAGTTATATTTCAATTTATCCAGACTTGATATCTGCTGTCAATACCACAGTGAAATGCCCTCTTCAAATTAAAGCACCAATCAATTTTTGCACTCATAGTATCAGCCAGACTGAGCGCCCCCAGGTCAAAACAGACGGGGTCATCCAGGGGTCACCACTACAAACCCTCCTGACCTTGGCTGGAGCAGTCTATTAATAAGCCATCTCAGGTTTGATAGTCTCATACAATGTTAAGCAGATTTGCATGGTGTACACGGCTCTAAGAGGAGATGTCAACGTCAAGTCTATAACCCTAGAGGTCTACCATTTGTCATCAAGTGAAATACTGCAGGGTAATCCTAAAAACACAGCCTAATTGTTTAGTTTTACAAACTAAGACGTTCTTATTTCGAGAAACTTAACAAGCTAATTTTTCTTGAAGAATTAAAATCTGAACTGATGAAAAAGATCTGCTAACTGAGTCTTTCACTACCTTGAAATAAGACATGTATTCCAACCGTTCAGGGGAGTGTAGGTAATATTTAGTCTAATTTGATTATTTTTTACTAAGAATGAGAAAACACTTTCAGAATTTTGCTTTTGTAGTAAAATCTGTGTGACTTCACAAATTGTGTAAAGCTTCGGTATACATCATTTGATTGCATTAAGGAGAAGGTCACCAACAAAAACTCCAGTCACTCACTTGAAGCATACTCTCCAACTGGAAATCCTTGAAGAAAATATGATTATTATAAATTGGCAAAATGGAAATGCTCTTGGCAGTATAAAATAAGTCTGGCATTAGAAAATGTAAAGATGTTGATCCTAAATTTTCTGTGTACATGACCTTTGCAGGTTGATGTTAAAAGCTACAAATAACAAGATGACTTTTCAGTTGTGTTTCTGAATTTGACGGTAAAAAATGTCTCAGAGTTGAATCAGATGTGAGCACATCCACAATCGATTCCCTGAGTAATCATATGGTATGTTTCCCTGTTAAAACACTGGTTTGTGACAGACATAGAGTTGCAGGTCATCTTCTAGAAAATCCACTAAATTCCAGCATGAAATGCACAGAAGCTACATTGTTCAAGATAACATTGCTTTGAAACCCACAGTATTGCAAAAGGGAAAAAAAGATATGGAACCTCAGGCAGACGAGAGAAAACACGCACACCACCTCCCTCCCTCCCCCCCTTCTTTCCTCCATCTCTACCTGCCTGTCTTCTTCTGCTGGTATCCTCAACACCTTTCTTTGGGATTTACTTAGAATATGAAAGGATTGAAGCTACACCTGGCTTGACAGACACTGTGCTACTTTATTAAACCTCATGCGCCAAGTACGGCGCTGTATTAAAATTGAAAGGGAGGCAGCGAGAACCTGATTCCTCCATGTGAAATCCTTGGTCAAAGCACATGGGATCTGTCTCCTCGCACCGAGCTCTCTCTGAAGCACCGAGAGGCCCTATTGATATTTAGATGATGCTGTCGTAGGTACGCATTTTCTTTTTTAAGATATTGATTTTAAATTGCACATTAGGCCCATTCCCAACCGCTTGCTGTCTTAAAGATGGGCCACTGCTCTCACCTCCCTTGGCGCTGACTTGCGTATGGGAATTTGTATGGATTTTTTGGGGCTTGTTTGCAGTGAAGGGGGGAGCAAATGCAATAAGTGCTCCATTACTTACACAATCTGTGAGTGCTCAGAAAATTAGTCACCAGTGACCCCTTGGCCTGCTTCTCATACTGATCCACAGTCAAAAGACCTGATGGGAATAAGAATAAAGTCAAACTAATGAGATGGTGCTCTGGCAGTGATGCATGTAGCCCCTGTTGTAGCAGCATGTCAGAAATCTCAGTCTTCACTGTGGAAGAGTTTATGAAGAAACTGCAATAATAACTACGCATTTGTCTTAGACAGAAAAGAGCACCCTAATATGTATATATCAGTGAAAATCTGATGCATTTGAACTCCCTATCATTAATGTGGCTTCAATATTCCCTGCACCAGCTCCAGTGAGTGAGTCACTTTACATTTCCAGGTCTGCAAACATCATTAAAATTTCCCAAAATTGGACTCTGCCAGGTTGTCAAATTTGTAAGGTAACTCTGCGTTTAGAGTGTTCATGAGAAAAATGTCAGACATGTGGTTAACAAGTCATATTTGATTTGAAATTATGAGTTGAAATTACTTTTTCTTCACTTTCCTTCCGAATTAATGTCAACAGTGTTCATACGGCGGTCGTTTCAGAGGCTGACAGTGATGGGTCACACTCCACAAAGTGCTGTGTTAATCTAGGAAAGGTCTGTGTGTGGGCTGGAGGAGGATATATATGCCTCTTAATAGTTTTGCCATCTTGTATCCTTTCTGAAATGTAATTATTGTAACAGCCACCAATATTGCCACCAATCTCCATCAATGCCTCTCAGGAGCAGAATTGGCCTTTTTACACATATGAAATGGGGGTGAAGTGTCTGAACAATTAGTAGTCAGCTAGTTAGCTAGTTAGTTGATACATTAGACTTGTTGTGTTTCATCCAAGACTGTTGGAGTGAGACAAAGAGGACTGCATCTGCTACTAGTATGATAAGCTTTTATGTTTTATAAGTTACTGAAAGTACTCTGGTTCTAGTTGTACCAAAAGGGATGCAGCAGAAAATCTATGCTCAGGTGTTTGCTTCTCAAGTTGATGGTTAAGGCCTAGTCATGTCTTATTTTTCTATCAGTGAGGGCTACACCAGCTGCTCAGAGAAAATAGATGTTGCCACTAAAGGTAACATTATTGTCAAACAAATGCAATTGTGTTCTTGGTTGGCATGAAATCAAGGCATGATTGCAATATTTAAGTAAGTTTGATCAAAACAAGTAACTGGCATAGTGAAAGTTTAGTTTTCCTGACACAGCTACAGTGAAATAAAATTTTCCCCAAAAGTCAAGGTGTTGGAAGCAGTAAAATGGGGATGTCATAAGAAGTAAGGATGTGAGAGACTTTGTTTGTTTTGCTGTGTATGGAGCTGGATATCTCTAGGTCAGCTATGGTGTCCGTTATGGCTCCTGTCCAACAATCAAAGCTCCTTTATCAGACACATGAGCATCAAAACTGAGAAGGAACTCAATTAGTTCAATTGGTCTCCAAATTCTCAAGATCTCCATCTAACGGACATAAAAGTGCAGTAGATGGTGGGTCCACCTCACAACCCCCACAACTTCAAGGATCTGCAGCTAACGTCTTGGTGCCAGGTACCTTTCAACCTTTCCAGGTCTAGTGGACTCAACCCAATGAGAGAGGGCCAACAGGATTTTAGGAGGGAGTATGTGATGTTACAGTGGATGTATCAGATGCCAACTAGTTGTAATGGATATCAGCACAGAGCCACCTCTCTGAAATGACCATGAAACTGGCTCATGATTCCAAGTGGAAACATTAGACATACTCAGGTGTGGGCTATTATAGAGCATCTCTTAGCTGCAGCAGATGATAAATAGCTTCTGGAAAGCAACAATAAAGGTTCTAGTTTCCATTCCAAGGCGTCTTATGATAAATAAGAATGAATGGTCTTACATTTTTCAGGACAAAGGAGAAGCATGGCTGCTGCAGCATCTGAAATTTAAACACACCTAACTGTAATCAATTTGTTCTTTATTGAATCAAAAGTATTTCACTGCACTCATCTTTTTTAATGAGCGAACAGTTCTTTGGCGTACAAGTGCATGACCAATATATCAATTCTCCTACGCAGGCAGAGTCTATTTTTGCATGCATACAGATATTCATCCTTTTGCACAGGGGAGGGCAGGTGATGTAAAACTTAAAGCACTTCCTCTGAGTTATTTTTAATGAAAATAAAGGAGCATCAGCACAAATCGAACAAATGATGAGAAACGACCTGGCAGGGGGATGTTTTCTCCCTCTGAGATGATACAGAGGGGGAGAAGGGGAGCAGAAGGGCCTCCATTCCCCTCCCTTTTCCTGTCTCTGCTTCTTTTTTTTCACTTTACCTCTCACTCTATCATTCTCTCTTTGCTTCTCCCCTACTTCTCTTTTTCAGCATCTTTCACCCCTCAATATGTCTTTCTCCCTCCCTTTTACTGTCTGCAAAAAATGAAAGGCCCGGTATCTTTTCTGCCATATTTTCCTCATAAAAAACAAGGGAAGAAAATGCAAGACAAATCACAGTGATGCACTGTTTGATTTAATAAATGAAGCTTGGGAAACTTGATCACACAACACACTTGTCTCCATAAAGTAGCACTGAGGGACTGACTAATGCCAGATGCGGCTGGATGTCTGTGAACAAAGAGGACACACACATGTAATCCCTTTGGGTTTGGGGCGACACTGTGTGTTCAATGGGTGCCAACAGAGCGCTCACTCTGTATGACTGACTGTACTTTGACATTACAGGGAGTGGAGGAAAGATACACCCCCTTTATGAAGAGTAAGATGGAAAATCCATTTACCCTAGCTGACTCATGACCAGAAAAAAAAAAAAAGAAGAAGCTTGTTTTAGCTTTCAAAATGAATCCATGATGAAACAACGCTGTATGTATGGAAATGTGGAGGCCTAGACATCAAGAAGGGGGAAAGAAAATCCACCGCAACTCAGCGGGAGTCTGGACTTCTTTAAAGCTGGAGATGGACTGAGAAAAAAAGGAATCAAATGCATTAATTCAACAATTAAAAAGAAAACTTAAACAGCAGGGAAACATCAGACTCTGTAGAATACTTTTTTTCCTTATAAAGGCTTTCAGTAGAGTCAAGATTTTTCATTAGGGAAAGAGTTTGGAACAATTCAATTCAGCAGTGCTACAATACATTTTTTTGTGTAGAATTTGCACTATGAGTACAGCACTTTGCAGCATTTAGCAAGTTGAAATGGTAAGGGGAAATTTCCTTTTAACAGGGAGAAACCTCAAATAGAACCAGACTCAGAGAGACAAACAGACAAAAAAATACAGACTGTGAGGGAAACAGACGGACAGACATAGAAAGATACAGCTATAGAGAGACACAGACACACAGCGATGCAGAAACAGAGAGATAGAGACCCAGAAAGATTAAAAAAACGGAAAGACACAGACATAGAAATAAAACTTGTGAGACTGTAAAAGCCATAGCAGCTGGGGTCAGGTATACTCACGTCAGCTGCCAATCCACAACAAGGATCCAGATGAATATACAAGACAAGCTCAGACACTCCCAAAGAGATCCATGTTTAATAACTTTAATGATGCATTAAGATTACAAATTAGACTGACGGATGGAGGAGAAAGGGAAACAGGAGCCTTGTGTGTCAGTTTGTCTCCAGTCTAGACCTATAACAGGTTCACTAAGAGCTAGTTCAGACCTGGTTTAGACCTGGTCCGGCTCTAACCATACGTTTTATCAAAAGGGGAAAGTTTTAAGTCTGCCCCTGAAGATAGAGAGGGTGTCTGCCCCTCAGACTTAAACTGGTAAATGATTCTAAAGAAGAGGAATATGATGACCAAAGGCTCAACCCCCATGACAACAAGGCATGCTGAGAAATAAGTGATTTTGATGTTGTATTAAGGCAGAGGAGAAGTGACACTGTCCAAATCACAGTTTTGTTTTGTTTTTTTTGTATAAACTGAGTCTCAAGTTTTTGAAGAAGGCTTAAAAGGAAATGAAAACTTTTGTTAAGGCTTCCTAAATTGTTACTGCTTCTCATCACATTGGAGGTTGTGGCTCAGTAGTAGAACTGGCCATCTCTCATTTGACAAAATTGGTGGTTCAACCAAGAAATAATGTTAAAGGGGAAATGTGAAGCGTTTAACACTGTCTGAGAAAATAATTCAGCTGCTGACCCGAGTATAATCAAAGGTTTAATGATAACTGTTTCATTAAAAGTACAGAATAGAGGGTAGCGTAGCTCGTTCTGAAGCCTAAACTAGAAACCATACTTTCCTCCATCAGGAACCACATTGGTTTAGTGAATGAAGCATGGATGCTGCGACTGAAGAGGAAAGATCAGATGAATTCCTTTGTCATGGGTGGGGTGAGACGATTATTTATGGTGTTGTTTTCGTGTATGTATCCCCTTAATTAAAACACATTGGCTTCCAAAAGCAATATATGAAACAAATTGCTTTGGCATGGCTGTGGCAGTTGGAGGACAGACTCTGCTTTTTGGCAGATCTGCTGAGATGGGATTTGGAGTCTTTGAAACTACATTTGTGCCTCAGAGTATGGTAATGAGGGCCTAG
This sequence comes from Thalassoma bifasciatum, assembly GCA_008086565.1. Taxonomy (NCBI): domain Eukaryota; kingdom Metazoa; phylum Chordata; class Actinopteri; order Labriformes; family Labridae; genus Thalassoma; species Thalassoma bifasciatum. The sequence goes on from RPOG01000102.1 coordinate 227,654, forward strand.
TAGAATGATATCACCATCCCCAAATATTTAGTTTGTCATTTTGTGGTAACAGGCCCCTGTGTGGGTATGTGTGTAGTGTGTGTGTGTGTGTGTGTGTGTGTGTGTGTTTGTGTGTGTGTTTGTGTGTGTGTGTGTGTGTGTGGCATCAGTGCTGTGTGTCTAAGGAGCAGCTTTGAAAGGCTAGGAGAGAGTATGCAGTGATTATCTTACCTTCTCATCATCATGTGTGATTTTGTAAGATTATCCGCTTCATTAGGAGCAAGGGGTGGGGGGTCAAAGGGTAACTCATTAAAATATGATTTAATGCCATGAGACACGGTGCAATGAGATGATACTATACATATTACTTGGCATTAATTGACATGATACTAACATTGACATGATGAGACATATAAGTAAAGATGTTTGGCTAAAGGTAGAGGAACGGAAGATAAATCAGTCTGAATGGACACATTTTGTAGTAAATAACAATGTTTTTATTCGGGCCTCAGAAACTGAGTCAGGACAACAGTTTCCTGTCATGTCACGGTTTTGTCCCACTCTCTAAAGCCTGGCGAGTTCATTCAACTTAAGTCAAAAGAGGGCATCTGTTGCCATACCACTGTTGATCCCTTTCACCTTGTTTTAAATAACTAAACCTCTAGACATAATCTGTCTGCTGAGGCCTGGATTAATTATTGTCCCAAAAGACCAAAAGTCTTCCTTAAACACATAACTGATGTGATATGAGATGTGCTGAATTGTGATTTCTGAGTATAGTATGTGGTTTCATCTGTGTGTGTGGGAGTTCAAACATGTGTGTGTACACCACATAGAGATGGTTTCAATCATTTGTCTGTGACAGTTTCAGCTGGGACCAAGAGGAGACCGTGAGACAAACCCCTCCTCAAACAACAGCGAGGGGTGGCTGTACACTGCAGTGATAATAGCCTCTTTGAAAACAAAAAGCACACCCCTCCCTCCTCCCTCTCTCTGTATTTTGGAGGGAACATGTGTTTGCCTGTCTCTACTTCTGTCAACAGCCTCCTCTACAGTGGCAGAGACCAGAGAGAGTCCTGCTGCTCGTGTGCCGAGGGGAGGAGAGCCTCCCTGTCAGGCTTGGCTGAAATGACGACTCATTTCACGGCAACACACTGGTGTGGTTTCTCTGTAAACACGGGAATGAAAAATGCATTTCAGGAGGCAGGCATTTGTGGGGAAGACGAAAACATGACATAAGCCTTTCCAATAAAAAGCAAGACAGAAAATGCTTTAATGTAAATTGATAAAAGTTTCTGTTGGGTTAACCAAACTCTACCCCCTGACCTCTCGCTACCCCCAACTATGAGTCTCTCTCTGTCTCTTCTTCTGAGAGTGGATACTGAAACCAGATGTTTTTAACAGATAACAAATGTCAGAGGCAATAGCTGACAGCACACCTGGCACAGTACAGACAGGCTGACCACGTCATGTGAACAGTTACTCTCTCCTAACTTTTTCCTGGTCATGTGTTTGTGCTGCTTGATTCAAAAGTAATCTCGCTGTGGTTTCACCAGAGTGCTATAATGCAAGGCAGATGTTTGAATGGTTAAAACATTGATACACAAACATCAAGGATTTAAAAAGCTATCTGTACCGTGGTGCTTCAGTCACATTTAGTGGTCAGCTGAAGACAAGCTGTTGACACGTTTTTGGTTGAAAACCTCAAATATTCCCCGCAGAAAATGTCATTGAGTATAGGTTGGGAAAAAATTTGCAACATTCATAAGTTAATGGTTGGTAATATCTGTAATACAAAATTAAATTCAACAGGAGGAATTGAAACAATGTAGGTCAAAATCTCAGTCATTGACTAAGGCACTGCTAAAACGGGGCACAGAGAAGCCCTCAAAGTCACATCAGGCCTCAAAATATATAATAAAATAACTCACTTTGTACAACTCTTTGCTAAAAATAACCCTGCCGGATTGTCGAGCTCAAGAACAAAACCTGTTTTGTTCCAGGCTTTAAACTTGTTCAATTTTCTGTTAAATTGGCATTATGATATAGGCTTTATAGACTTACCTCAAGTGAACACTACAGGAACTGCAGCTATTTCTTTTTTACGTTTGCATTGGCTCCATTTTTCATTACCGAAAAACTCAAGCATATCGTTGCATCTTCTTGCACATGATCTTTGGTTTAATTCATGGCAGTTGAGTTGAGTTGTGGGTAATGAGGCGCCAGATTCTGACGGAGGGGAGGAATTCCTGGAATGGTGAAGTTGGTATCTTTGCATTTTCTGTGTTATTTTTGATGCTTTGTATTGTTTTCACCCAGCAGAATGACTCTAAAATGTTTTATTGGCGTGGGATACTAAAACATTTGAGTAGTCTTTTCTTGTTTCCAAAAACAATGATGAAACTTGGATTACACAATATGAAGCATGTGTTCATGTCACTGACACATAAAAATAAAGCATGACTAATATCACACTATTAATTTTCCAGTCGGTATTGACAGCCTAAAGTGACCCTGAGCTATTATAAGGCATTGTCTGTGATCCATGGTTTCTCTTTAGACCTGACATCATATGTACTGGTGGCCTATAAAGTTATCCTCACATACTGATCAGAGCTTGTAGAGCGTCTGAGCCAACACATAGAGCAGCAGGGGAGGGTGGTCTGATCGCCCAGTCTCTGATGATTGATGACGCTTCTTGTGACACTGACAGAGTGGGATCAGCAAAACAACCAACAACTTCTGCATAACTCAGCTTGAGCCAGACGCCAGCCACGCTATTGCGTCATCAACACTGGCGCACACACACTGAGACACTAGTAAACACATCCGCCCACCAACTCACACACACATACTGAGTCACTCAAAGGGATGGGGTTGATTTATTGTTGCTGAAACATACTTTCTCATACATTATAAATGGATGCTGCTCATGTTTGCACCCTTATGCGCTCCCTATAAAAGGACGATCATCTTCTGTTCTTTATGGATTGGATTACTCCTCCACCTGTGCTCCCAAGCTCTCACTTTTGCCTGTCTTCTTTCCAAAATCAGCTTCAAGCCACCTGTTTTGATGGCCATGAGGGTTCCTGGGAACCAAAAGCGTCCACTGCAAAAAATATCTAACAACTGTTTAAACAGTTGACATGTCACATATAACCTGAAATATATGTGAGGAAAGTTTTATTTCACACAACCCCCAGCCTATTTCTGCATTTTGATAATAGATATTCTCTGAATTTTAGCCTCTTTAACTGTCATATAACAGAGCAGCTTTGAACAAATCCACGTGACCAAAAAGGTGTCCAAAATAACGCAGTGGAGGCAAAATTGTTACATTTTCAGCTTTACCTTCCTTTGTTAACATAAGTATTATATTTCAAGGAACTTTCTCTTATGCCTTCACCTAAAGTTGAATGGAATGCTTTGCAATAATGTTTGTGTCTTGCCTCTCTCTCTTGTTATAATTGGACTGCAACCACAACTTTTATAGATTTAAAAGTACTTGCCACCATCCCATTAACTCTTAAACATTGCTGTATTCAGTGTGTACAGTATTTATTATTCAATTAACAACCTTGAAAAATACAAAATTGGAACAATAAAAGAAATATGAAAACATGTATGTAGCTGTGGCAGTAAATTATAAATAGCTCATATTAGAACCTTGGCCACTTAACAGTTATTTAAAAAAAACTCAAAAACCATGTAAACATCAGCATTTAAAAATGTTGTATGTCAAAGAAAAAAAGAATCACATCTAAATTAAATGTTTCACTTTACCAGACAAGGTAGTAACACATAATAATCTATAAAGATGGATACAGTTCAGTGTTTGAACAGGGTACCACTTGTTTTATTCAAAGACATTATGTGGATGAAACTCTCCAGAGCACAGATGTAAGAGTCCAGTTCTGTGAGTACGCAGTTGGACATTGCTGATGTTTTTTACAGCGTGCTCTCCCATAAATCATCATTTTTCACTTCCACTCCTGCAGCTGCCCAGATGTATGATTTACAGCTTTAATGTCTCCAGTGACTTTTATTTTATTGAGTTATCAATTTCTCTGCATGAAGAACTCAAACAAACTTATGTGATAACTCCCAGCACAGACAGACGAAGTATAAAGAGTCGGCCATTAACAATATATCTGGTTGCAGTGGTGATGGACCATTTTATAGCTGAGTGCGTATCAAATAATGCAGTCTGTTGGCATATGCATGTGAACAGGACACATTTGTATCCTGGGTCTCGGCGATAGCCAGCAGGGCTGCTTTAGACCTTCCTGTGGTTGCTACCATTTGGCGCCAGCCATACAGATCCAGAATTCCTCACTTCATAAAAAATTCTTCAGACCCATTCAGGGTGCTCAGTAATCAATACTACCGGCACAGCTGCTAGACCGTAAAACAGCTCATAATTTGGAGACGGGCTCTTCCTCTCTATCGGGGGGGCTTCAGTATGTTAGGAGATGTTGGGTAGCTCACCTCCATGTGGGTGAAAAATGAAAGTGACAGGGTCGACATGCAGCCAAGGGGACAAAAATGGTGCTAACAATAGTGAGAATGACAAGCTTTACTGTCAACCTTTTCTTACAAAGCGCCACTGAGGGGAATATGACAACTGGCTCTTTAAACAGGTCTCTGTACGGGAATGAGACAACTCTTGTGTAATGTAGGTGTATTTCAACAAGCAGACCGCATTTCAAGAGTCACGGATGAGGTGCATTTAATGGTCTTGAAAAGGTTAGTAAATTAAATGATGTAAAATCAAGAGGAATCTGCATCCTCAGAGGTGAAGACTTTTCTGGCCTGTGCTTTCCTCACAGAAAGCCAGCAGTAAAATACTGTACTACAATGCAGCGCTGCAATCTGATCCTTTTTAGTCGAGACCTTGAAGGAGGCCAGAACCACATCTATCAGTGACTAAATCTGTCCTTGCATTCTCGGGGAAGACTCTCAAGGATGAAGCAAGTCTTCAAACGCGTCTCTCCCTTTTGATGTAACTTCTGTGACTGGTAGGGTGCCTCTTCAGCCCTACCGTCTTTTAATTGATTATGTGAGGCAGAGGGCACCGTATTGTAAATGAGGTGATAGACAAAGACCGCGATGCTCAGTAGTTCAGCCTCTGTTATTTTCCGCTACAGTGGCGGTTGACAGTAGAGAAGATTCTGGATGTGTCATTCAAGACAGAGGTCATGGGAACTTTTACTCCTGTATGGAAATAAATTAATAAGATGCAGGGGTGTGTACACACTGGAAAAAATTGTTCACATTAATCATACAGTTAACACACCAAGGCAGACAGAAGACAAAGCATTTGTCCTGAAATGAGAAAAAGAAATGAAAGTACTAATGCAGCTGTCTCACTAACAAAGTGGACAGTGAATTTGCTGTCAGCAGTAAATACACATTGTTGCTAACTATGCCTGACAACACTTGCAAATTCATTGCAAAGAAACAGGTTTAGTCTAGGTTTCCTTAAATGTTTTTCTTTTTTTAACCCTTGTCTTTAATAATTCTGAAAAAACTGCCTCAAACACTATGGGGTGGGAAGGAAATAGCATATGTCTTGATTTACATTGCATCTACAGAGGTGTTGTTTTTTCATTTATCTACTTTTTTGGATGTTATAATTTACATAACTAACTTCATCTGCACTCGAAAACTGTTGTGAAACAGTAGCAAGTAAAAACTGCATTAAACTTAAAGAAACAATCCAAAAGAAGAGAAGGTAAAGAAAATTTTAATTTGAAAAAAGAGCAAGGTCAAACCATTGTGTACTGGCAGAAAACACCGTTCAATACTGTGCTTTTCAAAAACACATAACTTAACCTATGAATTTTTGGGATCCATCTGGCTAGTGTTTGGCTTTTTCTTGCAATGACTGATTCTTTTAATTTGCTGATACTGAAACTACTGCTTTAAGTCCCTGTTTCAACACTCGTGTCAGTTTCAAAATTACTCTAACTGTAAGGGTAAACACACATCTTGTACCTTGTGTACTCGCTAGTCAAACAAGGAGAAGAGTCTGGACCTGCTCTTTCCTCCCAGGTGATAAAGGAACAATGCTCCTAATAGACTCAAGTGTTTAAGATAAAATAAATCTTTACTCTCCTCCTGCAGCTCAGGGCAGCATGACATTTGTCTTTCAATGTGAAGAAGGAGACACGTTTGGGAGTCTCAAAAATTCAATTGTGACTTATTGATCCTCAGCTGTCCGTCATTACGCTCAGGTTGATTGACAGGAGGAAATTGGTTACGTTATGCGTTTCATATGTTATAGGGGCTGACATTTGTTTGCCTGCTCCCTATGTCAATGTTGTTGGAGAGATCTGTAGCTTTATGAGATAGCATTATACACTGACTGTGGCTTTTGTGTGATGTTCCAGTGTTTTTCCTGACATAATTTCAGGTATATTAAAAAGCAGCAGATTCGCAGGGTGTTTAATGCCAATATTATTGTCTTTCTCCAGGGCATCATGTATGTTCATAATCGGTGGCAGACGTGTGAGGGCATGCTTCTATGCACCACATGCTACGCGCACACACATGCACACACGCATCTAAAAATATTTTCCTAGCATCTTGTTAAGAGAGTGCCTGACAGTCAAATGGAGCCTTTTTTGATTGAACTTTGTTGACATTTTGCATGAGAAGGACCACAGGGACTTCATCACATCTTATTTGGATCAACATAGCCTGCACAGCAGAATTTGGTCCAAGTTTGGTATTTAACACATTCATATCTCTACTTTTGGATTCATGTCAACCTGTATGGTGCATGATTTCCATTAAGCTTTATACTCCTGATGCATACATCCTATCAATTATAGAAACTTTGACAGAACTTTAAAGATACTCTGTTGAAATTATCATGCTGTCCTTTCTGTATTATTAAGTTCAGCTCTGCTCCAATTTTCTACTCCTTATTTTTAATCTAAACGGGATCAACATCAAATTGAAGAGCAGCTTTGTTTGCTGGGAAACAGGCCCAGAATTGATTAGATTGTTCGACTTGATTTTCACAGTTCCACAGTCAATAATGTTTTTGCATACCCTATCACTGCTGTGCTATCATGTTTCAGCTTGTTATTTTATTGAAATGAATATAAAACAAATCAATCTCAGGCTGTTGGTGATAAGACTTTCATTCTTGTTCCATTCACTGGTGGTATTACCTTTATAAAATATTGTAACTTATCACAACCATGTTGACACTAATAACAGAAATGCAAACCAAAGCAAATGTCATCAGACACAAGGTTGATCAATAAAGGGCATTAGGCTGCAGCCTCACAACTATCCACTATGAGAAAGACAGATCTTTACTGAAAGGCTTCTTTCTCCAGTTACATGGATGAATATGCAAACTCTTAAATGCAGAAAGGTATATATAATGTCTTTAATATCCAGAATAAAAGAAAATGTGCAACTCCATAAGAGAAGGGGCATGGTGCAAAATATTATCTGATATATCTTATGCAAAGATTTTGCAAAGACATTGTCTTGATATTGTTTGGAACACATTTTGCACCAAAACTCTTTATATTGTTCATAATTAATGGTGCCTTTGTGGGTGTGTAAACCACCCAATGCCATGGGCCCATATGCGTCCTCATACCATCACAGATACTGGATTTAGGACTGTGTACTCACACAAGCTGGTTGTTACCTCCCCTCTTTAGAGAGCAGGATTGGGCACCCATGACTTCCAAGAAGAATGTCAAATTTTGATTTGTCAGACCACAGGAAAGTTTTTCACTTTCCATTTTAAATGGATTCAGGCCCAGAGATGTTGCTGAAATCTCTAGGTCATGTTTATGGATGGTTGGATGGTAAGATATTTGTATCATTACCTCCTTGAGTTGAAAATGCTGTTGGTGTTGTTTCTAGACAAGTCATAGAGGAAAAAAACAAAAACAAAAAACGAGTGTATCAGTCAAATTGGTATCACTGTCTGTAGCTAAAAGCACTTGTTGACACTCCATGCAGAGTTTTGTTTAATGAATGCTCCAGTAAAAGCAGCCTTGTGATCTGCGAACAATTGTTTTTCTTTTGTTCACACTGAAGGATGCAACATGGTCATTCATAAAACAACAATCACTGTGGCTGATCATTTTGCCTGTGGCTAATATTCTGGCTGCAATAGAGGTGCACATAAAACAGGTGTGTAAAATTACTGTTCATGCTGTAACTTGCATAAGATGAGAGATGTTTGTCACGCATGCCCTCCAGATTAATAAAAAGTGAACAGAGGTACCTACATGATGGCACAAAATATACCAATCACAAGATGAGTTAAACAGCAGAGCCTCTATGTCACTTCCTAATCACTAGTGGGATTATGTGACAGGTATTGGTGTTGAGCTGTCATTGTGCACTTGTATGTTTGGAGATTTTGAGTCCAAAAGCACAGTGGCTTGCCCTCTTATTGGCTGTTTTTAAAGTTTTTCTTTGCTGGTAACACCCCAAAGTAAATGTTTAGCTTTTTACTGACCCAACCTTTGTTCTACACTAACAGAAGCACCGACCATATAGATCTTCAGTCCTGGGTCAACATCAGTTCTCAGCTGGACTCAGTTGTTGAGAGGTCAGTAGATCAATAATAAGACCACCTCCTCATTTGTGTAAAAGTTCTCTTTGAGAATGATATATTTCACCAGAATATACCTTGAGTCTGTGTCCTACGTTGCTCTGAAAGGACCTAAAATTTTGCCAGCTAGCTTCTCATAAATTTGCCCATAAATGACAAAAGTTTTCCATAAAATCTTGACAGGGACCGTGAAGCATGAGCCAAACATCTTATCTCTGCACAGGAGCTCATCCTCAGCCTGAAGCTGCTTTTGTCGCTCCTCTCCTGTTTGATGGATATCACCAGGTGTTGGAGTGGTTTAAGGGTGCGGCAGGTACGACCTGTTTCATTGTTGGTATCTAGCATTGCTTTGTTTGCACATGCTAACAGCATGCCTCAGGCCTAGGGAACAATACCACTATATTCATATCCTCCCTGTTGTGTTTTCTGATGATTATTCTTGTGCCAAGTGCTGTGGTTTTACTGGGGAACTTTGTCAAAATAGAGAAAACTGATGAACGGCACCGGTTATTACTACTCTCACAAAATACTGATTGGTTGCAGCATGTGTTTTGAAGTCAAAGTGTCACCACCAGTGCCTTCAAAAACATTTATTTTCCTTTTACAATAACTATGAAATTGGTGTATCATCTTAGTGCCTAAAACCAGTAATGTTTCCTGTTTAATGGTGATGTTTTGTTTTTGTTTTTTTTCTAGTGAGGTCAGTTGAGTTTTGGCACTAACATCTGTCATTCAACACCCCCCCCCCCCCCCCATTGCAAAAATGATTAGAATAGAGCAAATATTCATAACGAACTGTAAGAAACTCAAACATATCTACCATCTATGATGACCATTTTGACTAAAGCATCTCATAAACTTTATCTAGATTTAAATATTTGTGAACCATTATAGCTGTATCAGCTTTTTTCCAAACAGTGACCACATGTTTAGTCTGGACATCAGACTCGTTCTGACTCCAGGCACATTAAAGATTCATGCACGCCTGTGGGACATAGAGGATCTGTGAGGTGGTTTGTCGTTACTAGTCAGAAATTCTGGGAAACCTTAAGTGGGGCAAATGTACCTCATGTAATCCCTGGATTATCATAGCAACCAGCTAATGGCCAGGAATGGATGCTCTCTTTTCAGGTTTTGTGTCCATTTAACCTGGGGCGACATGCTGGGTGGACTGGTTAGAGGGAGGCGAGGACTTAGACCACCAGCTGCTACATGGAGGCTTTGGATGAAATGTATGGGCAGCAGCTTCAGGCTGAGACCTGTCCTTACACCAAGCTTTTGTCACGTCAGGGTGTAATATTGAACGATCTTTTATTTGCAACTGCTAAAAAAGCACAACTATTTTTCAGCATTATAAACACCTTTTGGCTTATGTCACAACATCACAATATGCTGACTGTTTTTATTGTTATATACTGTTAAAAAGCTTTGTTAGACTTTGAAATATATCCTACCTCAAGACATTGTTGGCCACTATCACCCAATGTTTCATTTTCAACCCTTTTCGTAAACAGTTGGCCATTGTTTGCATAGAGCATGGAGAATTTTGTCATATGAACTACACATAGACAGTCAGCCTCTGTCCAGCCTCCGAGAAGTGAAACAGAAATACGGAAATACCAAAATGTGATGATTGCTCGATATTGTATCAGTCCTTTGTGATGTTTTGTTTTTATTCTTTTCAAATTTTGTGACTTGAGGAAACCAAAAAAAAGTCTGAAAAGCTGATTTACCAACACATCCTTTTGCAATTTTGCATCCCTACAATTTACAGTCTGGTAAGATGCAGCCTTCCAAAATCTGCTTCATATAAATACTTTTTCATGAAGTTTTCAGAGCCTTTTAATCACTCATTGTCATGTTTTTAAATTTACAGCACAGTTTTCACAACTCTTTTATCATACTTTATTATCATGCCATTTCTTGAATGAACTACACTGCTTTTATAAGAAACACATGATCCAGCACATTTCCAGCTTCTTACTTGCTCACACTCTCTCACATAAACATAATAATTTGGTGTAATCACCTTACATTCA